>JARHVA010003099.1:1127500-1357500 GCA_037957365.1 Torreya grandis | reverse complement strand
GTCATAGCCTTCTGAGACAAGTCCATGATTAATGAATAAGATATCATTGCACCATTGTCCACATATAGAAAAAATTCCCATATTATATTTGTGATCATGATTCTTATAATGAGTTTGTATAGCCACCTATTTTTATAATTACAACTTGTATATGGTGTTGAGGTATGTTTGTAGTGTTGGTATTAAAGCATTAATTTTATCATTGATGTCAAAGTCAAGTTGAATGTCATTCACAACAAAATACAAAGTTGATGTCATTCTTTGTGATGTGGTGTGTGACTAAGAAGCTTTGTTTTTTTATTGAGATAAACTTTAAAAGAAACATGGTATTATTTTTGAGGTTTGTTAACATATCAAGATCATGTTTGAGATACAAGAGAAACATCTTGCTTGAACTCTAAGTACTAAGAAAAATACATAGAAAGCACATGGGTCAACAAGTCCTTACATACCATATAAGGTTTTGATACAAATTTTTAATGTGATATAGGTCATAAATTCTATTGAAAATGGACATGGATTTAGTTAATCATGTTTAAATAATGACATCATTGAACTAGCTTATTTGTGTCCAAACTCTGAGCACTAGGCATTTTGAGTAGCCTAGTCTAGCTCTATGAAGAAGATATATGCATGATGCATGATAAATATTTTTCTTTATGGGTCAGAAAAAGCATGATTCAATGTTATAGTTTTATTAAACATGGGAAATAATAAAATAAATCTTTAGATAAGGTCAAAGTTCATGTTTTGGAGCTTAGCTCCTACATGAGATCTAGTGAGAAGATAAAGGCTTGGTGCCTTAGTAAGATAATATACATATGAATTATGTGAACATAGGTGATATTTTTGGATCATGATATTATGTTTTATTACATGAGGATAGATTTTTGAAGACATGATCATAGTCAAAGTATTCTTGGCAATACAAGGCCTAGTTTACAAAATGACTTATAATGGCCTAAGCAGTGGTCAAGTTCATTTCCAAAGATGTCATAGGACTTGAGAGAATTAAAATTTGTGTGAGGATTGTGATAATAATGTTTACCATGTTTAAAGTCAATACATGAATGATAAAATAACAAATTTAGTGGTAAGTTTGATTGTGTGTGTATACATAATATTTTTAACTTTTATTGATTACTGATGCTTTACATCTTACAAGAACCCATCAAGACTCAATATCTCTTAGTGCACACCCTAAGAGGTGCACCAAGAAAGGGGTGGGTAGACCTTTGGTGCTTCATAATATTTTTGTCCCTTATTGCCACATTATTACCAATCTAACCAAATCCCAAAACCATTCCCTAAGCTATTTCTCATCCCTTGAGTATTCCTCAAATATTTTTCTCTTTCCATTATTCCTCTCTTATCTTAAAATCCTTTTTTACTATTGGCCATACTGGGTTGACTAGGCTGACCTAGTAAATTTTAGTTGTATTATTTACTTTCTTAGCTTATTAGCCCTTTAGTTTACCTAGCTCACATCTAGTAATTTATCCCTAAAAACACACTAGGTTGACCCTATACAAATGATTTTGTTAGAAGTATTTATGGTAGAATCCACCTATATATAAAGGATCATTTTGGTCATTATTCATATGTGCATTCAAGATTTAATATTCATTCATGCTTCTTCACAATTTACCCTTCCACCATTCTACTTGAGAAGACTTATATTAGGTTTCTTATTTTGATAATATAGTCTTTTGGATAAGTCTTGGATGATTTGGAATTTCTTAGTGATCTTTACAAACCAAAAAAACCCTTGCAAATACCTTTTGGCCAAGGGAGAGATTGAGTCTTAATGGGTTCACATTCAGGTAAGTATATTCTAACTTTGATCTCCTCTCTTTTAGTAGATAGAAGTAGCATAAGTGTTAGCTCGAATAATAATATATTTCATATTTTATGTATTAGTGTGTTATTCATACTTAACTTAATTGAACTTCACTATACATGTTTGTTTTATTCTTTCTAACCCCCAATTTATGCCACAATATTTGGTGTTTACTAGATTAGATTTAATTTATTTCTATTAGAATAGAGTGAATGTTGTAAACCTTATAATTCCATTATGATTGTTCTAAGATTGTGTTAGACTATAGGCTTTATAACCCTTCCTGAAATGATGTGTTGTGAAAAGTGATACAAGTGATCCCATAATCAGGTCTAGTAGATCCCCATATTGTTCATACTCCTACTTAACAAGTGTATCCCCAATAAAAAGTGTAGGTATGCTTTATCTTCTTAGAGCCAAGATTGATTTATAGACATGATGCATTTCAAATTGCATATATTCTGGTGAACCTAACATGAAACTAACCCTTTTAGGATTTCTTTCACTTTTTTCATTCTATTATTTCATTCTTTTGATCATCTTTTTGATCATATATTTTGACATACCAGATCAATTTTATTGACCTAACTATTTTTATCTATGCATAGGTTTCCAATAATAGGCAATTGAATCAGCCCAGTTGACCCAACATAGGTTTCTATCCTTATAGACATGTATTTTAGCCTACTAGATTGACCCAATCAACCCCTTACAATTTTAGTACTTTTATAGTAGGTTCAATTTTGTCGACCCAGTTTTTAGGTTTTTCAACCATAATTCAAGGTTATTCATCAAAATCATTTCTTCATTTCAAGTTTTTTTACCAAGGTTCCTTTCTACCTCTCTATTTATTTATTATTTCTCTTTCATTTCATAGTTTGTAGTCTTTAAAACTGATCTTGCATTAGTCGACTAGATTGACACTACTGACCTAGTTTTGTGTTTTATGTGTTGTCTAAAATAACTGGATCAACACTACCAACCCAGTTCATTTTCAAATTCTAATTTTGTATTATAGGTTCAACCTTATAAACCTTATTTTATATTTATTTTCATATAGTTTCAACACAATACCTTGTTTCAAATTGGAATCAACCTCATATTTTCTAGTAATTAGTTCACACCTTTCTTTTCCTATTGCTTGCATGATTAGAATAGACTACATAGTCTAATTAGGGTATTTTTAATTAATCAATTAGTTTTAATATTTCTATGTTATTCACACATATCCAAATAACAAAACATAAAAAAACATTATTAACTTTTTGACTACCCTAGGCCAACCTACTTGGATTTCATCACCAAGAGGGAAGCCAACTTAATGCTCTGGTTAAGTATAAAACATGGTTAATGGTATAATCTAGATAATCACCCAACACCATTATTACTATGGTGTGTGAAGTGAGGTATTAGGCCACAATACTAATCATGTATCATTACCATTGTAGTACCTTTCATCCTAAACTACCTAAAACCATCCTTAGATTGTTATCTAGTACCTTACTTAAAACTAACTTCTAATCACATTTAAAATTGTATCTTAATAATCTAATAAAGAATCAAGATAACCAATTAGTTAGATCTTTACTTTTCAAGTTGATTGTTTTATCTTTACTCAATTGTTTGTGAAAAAAAATGAATTAGCCAACATTAGTGCAGGATTTTATTTTGTGTACCTAAATTGGATTAGCTAGCATTGATCCAATTGATTATTTGTTTCCTTTTAGCTCTTACCTTCTTAGTTAACTGAAAAATTTTCTTGCTTTAGCTCATAACTTGTTATCATGTTTCTCTTTCTCCTTGTCTACTATACTGGATCAACCCTATATATTTTTTAGCCCCTCTTCACTATATTGGATCAACCTAGTCGACCGTATATAGTTTGTGGCCCCTTTTCCATATTTTTCCTACCTATGTTCACTATAATAGATTGACTTAGTTGAACTTTTATAGTTTATAGGCCCTATTTTCTATACTAGATCGCCCTTGTCGACCTTGTACTATATTATACTTTCCTTGTTTGCAATATAATTCCTTATTCTTCCAATTTTTCATTTTATTCATCTCTCTTTTATCAGAATGAAATATCTTATTAGAATCTTCCTGGATAGATTGAATCCATTTAGGTACTCTATGGGATGTTAATTTCTTCCTCTCTTTTCCTCCCAAGATAACCATCACTCTTGGGGTACCTCTTCTCCTCCTTCATATTTAAACTATAATATTGTTCAAATAACACCTTAAGATGGAGTTGATGGATATTATATTTTTTATACATACAAAGAAACTTCTCAAAATCTTTGAACTAATGTGGGAGTGATTGATACAAGTTTACAAAAATATTCCACTAGTAATCCTTCTTCTAGTAATCCACCCCAAAATAAAAATATGGGGAGTGCTCCTATAAACATGAACCCAAATTTACATGATTTTGATAAGACTAATCAAAATCCATTTGGTTATATTTGGATTCCATTAACCATAGGACCTAAGACCATTCAAACTAATCTTATGGTCCTTGATCTCCCTTGATCTTACAATATCATTTTGGATTATCCATGGACCCATCAAATGAGGGCCATTACTTCTTATGGCAGTCAATGTATTCAATTCTTACATAATGGAAAATGGTAAAAGCATGAAGCTAATCCCAATCCATAGAGTATCTAGCTTCCTATTCCTAAACCTCAATATCATATTCTTAGAAAATCCTAAAATTAACAATTTTCCTTTACCTGAGTTCATCAACATAAGCCCTGATCTACAAGTTAATCTTAAGGATTTCAACAATGATGAGACCAATGAATTGCAACACACTTGCAATACTACCAATTCACCTTGATATATTTTGAAATGTCTTCATCTTTATTTATTAACAAGAGACTATTATGTTCCTCTTATTGATGATATTACTAACTTTCCCCATCTATGTAATGCTCAGGATCCTTATTTACCAGAAGATGTCTTCACTTGAAATGATTTTCAAGTGGCTAAATTATTTCAAGATCCTCTCATCATGTCTCCTTGTACATTTATTATTATTCAGACTTCACCTTTTGAAACTCCCCCTAATTCTTAATCTTATGTGATTTATACAACATATCGTGACAACTATATGATGGCCCAAGCTCAGTCTAGAGATTTGGATGTCCAACAATACTAGAAAACTTTATCCCAAATTTATGCTTTTAATCAAGATATGCATACCATTTTTTTGGATCATACCTTATATCTTGAGGGTCATGTACCTCCTATCAATCCTCCTCTTATTGATACTCCTTGGGTGGTAGAATAAATTATTCCTTCCAAATCTATAGAAGATCCTACACCTTTGGATCCAATTATTCCATCTGATCCTTCTCCCATCAATGAATCCATTGATATACAAATATTTTCTATTCCATCTACTTTTTTTTATCCTAAAATTACACTTTATTCCACAATAATTGATGTCCATAAGATTTATTATAAGTATGATAACCATGGCAATCAAATTCTTGATCTTGAAGTAGATGTCCAATATTATGGTCCTCTTCCTACCTTGCATAGTGATGAAGCTAGTATTTAGTTACCTCATGCCCAATAACCTCAACTTCCTTGGTAGCATCATAAACATGGAAATTTCAAAACTAAAACTCCTTGCTTCAACAACTTCATTTATAGCAATGATCCTAAAACAAATCCAATTTCAGCCTTACCTAATCCACCCTACCACTTTCAAGACGGTAATGGCATGATTATTAAATAAACCACTAACATCAAATATGGTACCCTATCTTGTCCTCAAATGATTTTAGTTTATAGAGAGATTTAACCTACTAAACATGATAATTTTAGCTCATTCTTTGACAAATATCATGAAGATTTCACTTGGTTGTATGAGGACATGCCTAACATTAACCCTAGCATTATGGTACGTAATCTCATTACTTATCCTAATGCAAAGACTCTACATCAAAATCAATGAGAATTTATGCTTTAATTTTCAACCTTATGTCATAAGGAAATCATCAAATTACTTGATTCTAAATTTATTAAACTAGTGGATTATTATGAATGGGTTTCCAACATTCACCCCATTCAAATTAAAGCCACTATGGTTATTTGCATTTGTATTGATTTTTGTAATCTTAATCTTGCTTGTCCCAAAGATAACTTTCACTTACCTTTACTAGATGCCATCATCGATTCTATGGCTCGTTAAAAAATGTTATCTCTTATGGATGGTTTCTTGGGATATAATAAAATTCATATCACTCCCAAAGTCCAACATAAGACTACTTTCACCATGAAATGGGGAGCTTATTGCTATGTCAAAACTCCCTTTGGTCTCAATAATGCTAGATCAACTTACCAAAGTACAATGATTCACATATTTCATGATCTCAGTCATAAAATTGTTGAAACCTATGTGTATGATCTCATTACTAAATTAAAGCATCATAAAAATCATCTTTCTGATCTTTCTATCATCTTTGGTCATATATTTAAATATAAAGTTAGACTTAATCCTTACAAATGTGTCTTTGGAATCACATCTAGAAAATTATTAGGATTATTAGTCTCTCTTGCTAGTATTTACTTTTATCCTACCAAAATTAGTGTTATAATCAACATGCCAATTCCTCATTCTATCCTAATATTCATACTTATTTAGGTAATCTTGAGGAAATTAGATGCTTCATCCTCAAAATGGAATATCAAATTCACTACATTAATTTCATACTCAAGGAAAGTATTGATTTAGAATGGATGGATCCATGTCAAAAATCCTTTTATAACATGAAAGAGCCTTTGCTTCATCCACGTACACTTCATACTCCTTCCAATAATAAACCTTTTATGCCAAATATCATAGATACAAAGACACAATGTGAAAGGATTTCATGCCAACTTGACAAGAATAAGTATATGCTAACAATCTAGCATATATTTTACAAAAAGAATATTCTTTTAGGAATTTCATTGGTGGGCCCTTAAATTATCCCTATCTGAGGAAGTCTTTCACCTTGTTGTATTGATCTTTGATTAGTTAAAAATCCACTATAGGATTCATTAGACAATCCTCTTCTTGATCTACTAACTTGTCAATTTCATTATCAACCTAAGATACAAGTTACTTGATACATTGTGCTTTTGTAATTTACTTCCCTATAGAAATAATGATATCAAGGATCTTCTAATTATCCTTGGCTAAATGTCCTTTATTGTCTCTAATGCCATAGATCTTAACACCAACTCTTTTCTTGAATTATTCATCACTAATTCGGCCTATAGTAGTGGTTTGAGAAGGGTTATCTACTATATTCCCCAAAATTTTCTCAATCTGGGTTACCAAGCCTATGTCTCTCTTGATGTAGTTATTGACATCATTATTCTAGGTGATCAAATCACCTTATTTATCCACAAAAACTACCATAAATATGTCTAGATGTCTTAGTTTGATAATCTTGAAGTCTAAGGAATGCTTTGTCTTATGTACCTTAATGAGCTCCTCCATTTGAGCTTGAGAATCCTACCATTGGGTGATTAAGGCTTATGCCATCTCATTTTGATGGTTTAAAGCACTCAATCTAAGCTTTATGATTTTCAAATTCTCAAATTCATCCATCAAATATTTATTCAACACTTGTAATATGTCCTTACGAATTAAAAAGAGAACCTAAGCTTTTAAATCTTATTTTTTTCTTCAAGTTGAGAATATTTTGTTTCATTCCTTGAACTGTAGTGAAGGTCATTGTTAACTAGTCTAGTACCATAATAGCTACATGTTCTTGAAATATAGGATGCTCCCCTACTACCTACCCTATAATATGATTTAAGCCTACAAATGATTCCACCTTATAAAAGGTGAACTACTTAGTATCAATAGTAACCTTTTTGGTCACTACTCTCTCAAGAGTTGATATATCTTTATTGAAATGGACCTAAGGTTTAGACTCTTTTACCTATGGCCATTTAAGAATATCTACATTTGAACTCCCAGAGGCCCTGGCTTGTCAATCCCTTAGATTTCCTTGTTGCAAGGGATATGAATCCTTCTCTCTGCTTGTCTATTCATAATATCTTGAATCCAAAGCTTCACATTATCCTAAACATCCATGTCAACTTGAGTCAAAGCTAGTGAAGGAAAAAGAGATCAATTTTTTTGAAACCTCCCATAAACAAACCAATCAATAATATTTGGTCCATAAATAGGATTCTCATCACTGAAGAGGTTAATTTCACTAGTAGGGTGAGTGAAAGTTAACCTAGGCCTCTTTTTTGGTGCCAAAGGAACTAACACCAATTCTACTTGTCTCTTTCCTCCATCTAATAAAACTAATTCCTTACTTTTTTCCTCAAATGTATTCTCTTCCATATCAGAACAATAGGTACTTATGATGTTAATAAGGTCATTTTCCATTATTTCTCTAGTTTCCAAAGCAATCGTGCTAATAACATCTACTAGGGAAGAAAGCTTTAGTGGGGATGCCTAAATTTGGGGACCTTAACTAGGTCTATGTCCTATACTAAACTCTTGAATCACTTCTTTAGCTTTTCCTTTTACATCCTTAGGTTACCCATCTTGGGGTGACTTTGGCAATTCTCTCTACTAAGGTTCAAAAGATTGTCCTCTAACTGGTGGCTCTTGATTTACAATCCCAGATGGTCGTAGCAATAAGTGATAATGTAAGGGATGTAGTTTCCATATTTATCCTAAGGTTTTATTATCCCTAACTAACCTATTTTCTAATTTGATGTTGTAGTTCTTAACCCTGGACAAGAGTTCTTCAAATTTCCTTGACTTTGTGTAAATACCATCTCCCATACCTGGTTAATGTTTATACTCAATCTTTGGGACCTTTTTATCCTAAATATGGTTATCCACTCTATCATTGGGGTCCCACATCTTAAGGCCATCTAGTTTAAAATCAAAAGTGTTCATGTGCACCACCATGATCTTTAGCTATTTCCAATATTTTATTACAATTCTACCAATGTATAGTGGAAAGGAATGAACCTGAGCCTTGTTATTATTATTGCATATATAATCCATTCCATAGATGATTTTATAAGTAATTTATTTCTTTGAAATTTTATTGGGAACATCTATAGGCAATCTGTATGGTTTGACCATGATTCCTTCTATCTTTATTATAGTGCAATCTAGATAGAACCACACATCCCCCATGGTCTCCACTTGTCTTTTGATTAGAGGATGAAGCTTGGGCATTGGGATACTATTGATTGTCTCAAAAATGACTAGGAAGATATTATCACATATGAATTGCATGTGGTTCATGTATTTGCATATTTGATTTTGAGTAATGATGGGAAATCGTATTTCTACCATCAAGGGGCCAATTTCAGATGCCAAGGAAATCAATAGAGCTAGGAGTGAATCCAATAGGTGATAAATCATAAAGGATTACTTGGAGTCTTCCTCTTGATGATTATAAAAAAAAATTCCAAGAAAAAACTTATTAGGTCTCCAATGAGAGGGGTTAATTTCTAGTCTAACATGGAATGGACATAAGATACCTATACCTTACTCAAATAAGTAGTAAAAGAGGCACCAAAGGCTTTGTGTAATAAGGTCATAGCTACCATAATGCACTCCCTAAATTAGATAATAGTAATTTCACCATTAGGGGATGTAAAAACATGGGAACTTGGATTAACCAAGGTGAGAAGACTAAATCCATGTTTTGGGAATTTGTCCATTCTCTCAAAGATGGGAGATTGACATGAGGAAAAGGGAGCTTATCATAAGCCTCAAAGGCCATGGGAGATAGACATGCAACTTTCTTAGTAATTCATGAATAATCCATTCCCCATATATTCTTTATTCAATGAAAAAAGGAACAAGATTGTTGATGCAATGCATTACCTTTGGTTTAGTAGTCACATGGTGAAGGCCTACCAGTTGAATTGATACTAGGTCTTTGTATCTTTGGTGCATCATAGCATTCCTCTTTTCCTCTTGAGAAATTGGTTACAAATCCTCTACAAAGAAGAATAATTTGGATCAATTCCTTATTCCATATACATTCAAGGCCATTAAATCTATCTCTATGTCTCTAAAGACCCTTCACCATCTAAAGTTAAATAGAGCTACACTTCAATTTTCATCTGTTGCCTACCCACTACCATTGATGACACTGAATTGTAGTTGTAATGTTACTAAATATTTATCTAAGGCACACTCTCTAAATCTGATTTTCACTTATTTTGATTAATATGTAATAAATTTGAACCCACTCAAGTCTTTATTTATAGAGGTCTCAGGGTTTTTAGCTCTAATGGTGGAAATATCCAACTCTTGATCTCATATGTGATTTAGATTTGATGGGACCTCATTCTCATGTCTTATACATTTTTTATCATAAGATATATTTCATTTTGATCCTACATGATTATTTGGAGCCTATGTGGTGGGGTTACATTCCTTTCATGTAAAATTTCATAAATGCTAGTTGAAGACTAGCTATTAGCTTTTGAAAGTCTTTATTTTTCTTTGAAAATCTGAATCTAGGTCCTTGCATTTCAATGGTATTTTAATCTTTAAGCCAAATAATTATGCCATGTTTCAATCTCATGAGACATTTGAAAAGTCTTCTAATTCATCACACCATTGGATTAAATCTAGTGAGTAAGTGATCACCATTAGATCTTGGCTAGGGCTAGATCATTAACCATATGCCTTTTTAAAAGGCTTCAGGCTTGACGCACCATTGGATCAAATCTAGTGAACAAGTGATCACCATTAGATCCTGAAATATGAGTACCTTCTAATCATTTCTATGATTATATTTATCTTGGGATTTAAAATGACATTTAGAATTTTATGTTAAAAAACACAAAATGACTTAGGCTAAGATCTTTATATAGTAAGTTTGTCTTCATAAAAAGCTAGGAATTTATTAAAAGGGTTTTTTAGAAATTCCCCCTTTGTTTAGGCTTTAAAAATTATCTATTTTAAATTTTATGGATTTGATAACATCAAATACATCCTCACAGATGTCAAATTATTGGAGTGAACTTTTCAAATTTAAGACAATAAATTTTTTTGATCCAATGATTAAGTGCCATGCATCAAGCTTTGAGTTTATATTTGATGGGTTTGATAATGTCAAATACGTCATCACATATGTCAAATGATTGGAGTAAACTTGTCAAATTTAATATAATTGAATGCTTTAGTCTAATGACTAAATGCCACATGTCAAGATGTTAGGAGTTCTTAGGGCTTTGGGGTCAATGTACACTATCAGATTAAATCTTCTTAGGTAGTGTGGATTTTCAAATCATAAACTAAGTGCTTGATAGTTATTGGTGTCCTTTTGGGTGTTAGATTTGATTTGTACTATTGGATCAAATCTTTCAATTGAGTTAGAAGCATTAGATCTACAAAAGAGCATAAGTTTTAAGTTAAGATCGATATATATAAAGGTTTAGAGTAAGGTTTAGACCTTTAAAATTTGTTCATTTTTACAAAAACAAATACACTTAAACCTTAATGAGACTTATTTAATCCAAAAGGACTCTCAAGTTTTAAAAGGAAAAAAGGTCTAGGTTTAAGTCATGATTTTACATTAATATTTGATCATGTTTAAAAACATAATTGAAGATTAATATAAATTTACTCTTAAGGTTATTTTAAGAAAAAGGAAATAATATTTCCTACTAAATTTTCTCATGAATATTTAAATTCAAACCCCTAGGGTTTATTGCTTGGGAACCCTGGCTTCTTTTATAGAAATTGGAATTAATCACCTTGAAAATGATTATTAGCGACATTAATCCATAAAACATGATCATAATCAGATACACCAAAGCTCATGTCCTTTTTAAGATTTATTTTCCATTAAAATTCAAGATTAAACAATCTTTCACACTCAATATAGAATACAGTTGTTTTGGAAATAGTCATAGGGGTCCCCTTTTCAAAAAATAAAGACGGGGGGGGTGTTGGTCTCAACAAATGGTGACTCACAGGGGCAACATAGCAATATGTTGGAACACAAGGCTCTATTTTAAACTTGTACATGAATTTTATAGTATTTTTGCACATATAATCTCTCTTGAATCAACTTTCAGTTGAAACAAGTTTCTTATGTGTAAAATTTGAAATTTGATATTAAAACATAAACATGTAGTGTGTGCATAGATTCCACTTATTGTTTGTCATGAACTTCAAGAAATAATGTCTAGGTTCATATATTTTAGTCCATTTAACTTGAATTTGAGCACTTATATATTCTTTGAGAATAATAACTCTTAGTCTAGGGGAGACTTGGACATTGCTCTATTGCTAGCCAGGCATCTATAGCCCTAATAGAAATACCTTTGGTTCCATTCAAGGTCTTACTCCACTACTAATCATGCATCCATTGTCCTGGTGGAGATTACCTGAATCACCTTTCATTCTATTTCTATATATTTTGGAAAGAGTTTTTCTAACATTTTCTAGGTTTTTTGTAAAGGTTGGAAACCAATACAACCTGGTTTTAAGGATTCGATCAAATTCCCTAGTATTATGATACTCTCCTCTAGTTGAAACTTTATTACATGACAAGGATGTGTTTTAAGTGTAAGCATTAATATGAGTTAATAAAATAAATTCACATTGTACATATATAACCCTTATTAAAACCAATTTTTGATTCAGAATAAGATTTAAATCTTTGCAGGACATTGAGTTCCTATACCAATCTATACCAGTGCCTATGGTTGCTTCATGATGCTTTATTGCCAATTCATATTCACTTTTTTAAGATTAATATCCACACTTTTGAGAAATTATAAACCAAAAACAATATTAAAAGATGCTAAATAAAACCAAGGAACACCACCAAGTAGGAAGAAACAAAATATAAACAAACAAATATATACAAGCCCATCAAGGAAGAAAAAACAAAACAAGAAAGGAAACTAACTATCCTACCTATTCTAACTTTAAAAATATTACACATTTATTCCATGAATAACCTTAGTGGGGTAGAAACAAATTAATTCTTAAGTTATTTTCCATTGGTGGGTAAAGTAAAGTTTGATCCTTGGAGATATTTCAACTTGAAAGTGTTGTTGCCCAAGATTTATTCAATTTTGTAAGGGCCAATCCATAAAGGAGTGAACTTACCATGTTTTCCTGTAGGTTCTAATGCCTTGTCACAAATAAGGACTAGGTCTCCTTTTATAAATACCTTCACTTTAGATATATTATCAAACCATCTTTTCATGGTTGATAGGTGTCTACTAAAGTTTGTAAATGCCTTTTCCTGTCATCTTCCATTTGAATAATGTCTAATAGCCTAGAATTAGCAAGTTCTTAGTTGTCATCCATGTATTCTTGCATTAATGTGAACATAATACAACTTTAAGGTGATTCAAAAGATAGGCTCCTAACCATATACCAATAAAAATGGTGAAGCCTTGAGATCTTGTTTGATCCTGATTTGATCTACCCATAATGCAAACTTATGTTTATGCCATGTTCTAGGTCTATCTTCAATATATTTATTGATAGCTTTCATCATATTTTTGTTTATGGATTCAAAATCACTATTTCCTTAAGCATATTTATTGGAATAAAACTTTATTTTAATGCCTTGGTCATAAGCCCATTCCATCATTTCAATAGAAATGAATGCAAATCCATTATCACAAACCAAAGAAACTGGGGTTGTAAGTCTAGTACAAATATTTTCCTCTAAGAAATTAATCACCTCTTCTATTATAAATTGCTTAGTGGCCACTACCTTAATCCACCTAGCTCAATAGTATATAGCAATTAGGACATAATTATGACCTTCAGAAGAATTGGGGTTGATTACTCCTACAAAATCTAATCCCCATTATGCAAAAGGTTTATCCACCATCACAGGTTTTAAAGGCATGGTTACCTTTGGATCCTTTGTGCTAAAGATATGGCATGAATGAAACTCACTCACATGCTTATGATAATATTTGATGAGGGTGGGCCAATAATATCTAACCTTAAGAATATTGTGAGTTGTGTTTCTTCATGAAGGGTGTCCACTTCCTAGATTTTCATGGAAGGTATTCATAATCCAAGATACTTCTTCCTTGGACACACATATCAAATAAATTCCCTCAAAGTTCCTCCTATATAAAGATCCATTATTGATGAGTTAATGAGCTAATTTTAGCCTCAAGTCTCTCTTTTGTTCTTTTATGAATCCTAGGAAACAAGCACCATTGACAAGTAAATGGATAATAGAGTCATTCCACTCATTGGGTTGGAAGTTTCATTGATCTACTTGTATGACATGGAATTTTGGATCGATAATAAAAATCATCCAAACTACACCTTGAAATTTCACCAATTTGGCTATTTTCATATCTATATCATATTCTTATAGAATTACCATCCACTTGGCTTTTCTTTCTCTGAGCTCATTCTGACTCAACATAAGTTTTGTAGCTAGATTAGGTAATATGGCATGTACCTTGTTTCTAAGGAGGTAATGTCTAAATTTTTTTATTGACTTTACCAATGCATAAGCTTGATGATAAATCATATAATAAATCACTTTTCATTTTTTTATTTTGTGATCATGAAAACTATGGGATGATCATTACCATCAACTTTTTGAGTTAACATTGTAGCCATAGTATGCTCATAAGCAAATGAATATAGACAGAAATATTTTGAGAAATCAAGACTTATGAGGACTAGAGCTTCAGTGATTGCCTTCTTAATTTTAGTGAATGGCTTATTAGATTCTTCATTCCAAGAAATTATAACATATTTCTTAATCATATCATTCAAAGTTTTGATAATCTCAATGAAGCCTGAAATAAACTTCCTCACAAAGTTAATCTTGCCAAATAATGACTTAAGTTATGTTTGGCTATTAGGAAATATAATTTTAGAGATGGTCTCTACTCTATGAGGATATATATAAACCATATCTTTGGTAATGGCATGTCCCAAAAACTTTCCTTCAGTGACATAGGATATACTTAGGTTCAAGAGATACACCATACTTCATGCATCTATCAAATACTCGTCTCAAATATATGAAATGTTCTTCTCTATTTATAAAAAATATTATAAGATCATCCCTATATATGATGATACACTTTCCCACTAAACCTTGGAAATCATTGTCCATGACCCTTTGAAAAGTTGCCTGGCATTATTTAATCTAAAAGGCATTCTGTTGTAAGTATATGTTCCCCGTTTAGTAGTAAAAGTTGTTTTCTTCCTATCTTCTAGAGTAAAAAACACATGGTTATATCAAAAAAATACATCCAAAAAGGACATCATGGAAGATCCTAAAATAATTTGGATAACTTGGTCCAAATAAGCTAAAGGTTAATTATCCTTTTTAGGTGCTCTATTTATATTTCTAAAATCTATGCATAATCTTATTTCTCTATTCTTTTTTCTGACTAGGACTAGGTTTTCAACCTAAGTGGAATGCCTAATAAGAAACAAAATATTTGCATCCAACATTTTCCTAACTTATTTAAAAATCATGGGTTCTAAAATAGGGTTGACTAGCCTTTGCTTCTATCTAAAGGGTTTGAAACCTTATTGAAGAGGTATAGTATGAGTAGTGACCCTCAGGTCAAATATTTTAAAAAATTGTCATAAGGCCAAGTAATTACATCCTTGTATTTTATAAGTAGCTCTCAAGCTTTTCTATTTTCTATTTTAGTGCAAGCCTTCCCTATATTAATCATTTGGGGCTAATCATGTGAGCCAAGATTCATTCTATGATAATCTCTGCCATTTACCTTGGGTTGTTTAGTTGATTCAAAAATCTTGTCAAAATCAAATATTCTTTCTAATGAAATCATCCCTTTAGGTATCTTATTGTCACTTAGTTGGATGATTTCACCATTAAGTTCCTTCTCAGGAAAAGTTTCATCAACCTTATCAATAATGTGAGCTTTAAAAGATCCAAAATTAGTTAAGAGATCTATGATTTATTGATCATCATTGAAAACTTAGAAATGATTTATGTTATCAAGGACTAAAGAACATGGTACTATATCAATACTAAGGTTTTGAGAATCATGATTATGTATGAGGTTAGCTACAATATAAGCAATCTCATCAGCAACTTGGTTTTCTTCATTGGGAACATATGAGATATTGAAGGCATCAAAATATTTCACCAAGTCCCAAACTCTAAATTTTTACTTCTTAATATAAGTTAATTTTCATTGGTACCTGCTCCTTTCTTGATTAACTATAATTATATAGTCTCCATAAACAAGGAGTTATTTAACTTTGTGCTTAATGGAAAACTATAGTCCTAGGATGAGAGCCTCATACTTAGCCAAATTATTGGTACAATGGAATTATAACCTATAAGTTGCATGGTATTACTTTTTTGAAGGATCTATCAATACAATACCAACTCTTGATCCTAATTTGAATTTGGTACCAACAATGTATAACGTACACAAACCAAAAATTAGATGAGAACTCTTGCAAACTAATTCTTTTGTAATTTCCAAAGTGAAAACTCCCAAATTAGAATCAACAAATTTACCCTTTCATTGATAGCATTGTATTATGTTATCATGTGTTTCATTATGGGTTCCCTTTCTACTCTTATTTAATTTGTCACACCTTTCCAAGGAATCCATATGTGTGAGAAATTAGTAGGCATGTAACCATTTAAGGCCTTAGTCCATTCTCTATTTAAGAGTAATCCATAATAACTAGGCATTTATACCACTTGGATATCAATGAATTATTGAACCCTAGATTCACTAGCTAACTGTATATTCACATTGAATAATTCTCATATAACCTTAACTCTAGATTTATCCAATTGAGTGACTACCTTGTCAGACTTGATTGGACTTAGCCCAAGTTGTTCACATATCCTAGTAAGAATAATGTTGGCTGAGGCTCCAGAATCTAAAATATAATTACGAACATTCTTCCCAAATATCCTGATTATAAGTAAAAAAGATGGAGACTTTGCTTTGATTACTTGTGTAATTACATTTGTATTATCATTCTTAGTGGTCTTCCCAATTTTCTTGGACAAATATTCTAAGAGTAAGTCTCTTTTTTATGTGATCTGAGTTAGCTCTTATAGAGTGATATTGGCTTTAATATTTTTCATATCTTCCACAATATTATAAACAATTATTCTTGGAGGATTAATATTATTTTAGAAGAACTTGCTTTAGGGGGTTCATGATTATTCCTTGATGTAGTTTTTATAGGGGTTACATAATTTTTAGGAGGGGTAGAGGTAGTTAAGGGTTGTGTTTTTTCCCTATTTCTCAGAGGATATGTCTTCAAAAATTATTAGAATTCTTTAATCTCCTTAGGAATATTATTAAGCTCATTATCCTCTTGAGAATGGAATTGAAAAATTTCCACCATATGCACTTGGTTAGATGGTTTATATTTAGAAGAATTTGTAGTATCATCTTTGTTTGAAACCACTTTAAATTTGTCAAGTTCTTCTTGAAAATATTCAAAGGCTTTACAAAACTCAATGCAGTCAATCTCACCATGCTTGGAAGTAGCATGCACCTTATAGTAATCTTGTAGTGAAGTATCAGTGAGGTTTATATCCATATAATTTTTGATAAAGGAAGGCTCATTATCTTTATTATTGTAGATGTTGTCATTCTAAAATATATTCCTAGGCCTGCTGAACTTTTAGAAAGTGAAGTTCCTTCTAGAGTTGTCAGTAGTTTTACCAAATTGTTTTTGTCATTGCAAAAAATCCATGTTAAAATTTTTTACCATTTTTAATATAGACTCATTCTCATTTTTTAAAACCTTAGAATTTGACCTTGGTTACTATTAATTCCACTAACATGCACTAAGGCCTTCTAGTCATTGACATTAGATCCATTAGTAGCTTGATGACTCAATAAACTTAAATTTTGATTAGGAGAAACATGAATAGTAGGAAATACATTGAAATTAGGGAATTGGTTTAATTTTGGAGTATTTTTATTATTATTTGGGAAAAATTTTAATGTAGGCATTTGAGGATTAACATTTGGGATAGAATAAGCCACTTGTCCTTGTGGTTGCATTTGGTCTCTAATAACCACTGCTTCAGAATAGGCTTGAGCTAATGTGATGATAAGTGCAAGTGTTATCTTCAAAAACACATAATTCATGGGGTCAATATCATCTTTATAAAGCTCCAAAGCTAAAGCTTCATTAGGATTATATGGATCCATGGTCTTGTTGACCAGTTTTCGCTCACAGGCCAAAATTGTTCACCTTCCTTCTGCACTATTCGAAGGCAATTGTTCCAGAGGGCATGAGTTTTGCCATTATTTCTCTATTTGGTTTAGCTAAATGAATAAGGTTTGATTCAGAGCCAAGATTTTCAACTTCAATAGTTCAATGAAGTTCATCGGCCTTCTTTGGAATTGGCTCGCATTGGTTGAACCTTGAACCGTTGAACCAATCTTTGGTTCAAGGGTGGGTCCTTTACCAAAAGGGAGTCTTCAAAAGTAAAAGTACCCTAGCGGAGGGTAGGTGAAACAAAGTAAAGGTCCTAAGCCACTTCAAAGGACTAAGGTGGAGTGAGTGGACAAATTTCTGTGGACTTTTGTCTGCGGGAAAATGCCCGCAGATAAAGTTCGCAGAATTTCAAAGTAAGGCCACAGTCAATCAGACCCAAGATTTTCACCTAGGGAAATTATTTATGGGACCTGATAGTTAAAATCTAAAGGAATATGCCCACAAAGAACTGATAAAGGATTCGATAGTGATGCCACGTGGACCCGATGACGTCCCAGTGGCTGTCAAATTCAGCATAACGGTTTAGCTGTTAAATTTCAAACAATGACACTAAAAAAAAGCCATCAATTTCAAGAAGATAGAATGTCCATTGGTTTTCAAATCATGACAGATGAGGGGGTATCAAATTTGGTGAAATAGAATAACCATTTGTTTTCAAAAGGGAAAACGCTAACTGGGAAATGAGCTTAGGATCAAGCGACCTGCCAGTATATTTGCCCAAGGAGCCAAGTGGCTAAAAGAGACAAATTCCAAGTGGAAATCAAAGATGATAGAGTAGGGGGAAGTTGAGTGATCCCAATGGCATAAACAGAAGGCATTTACTGCCTGATGGCATAAAGAATGAATTGGACAAAGTAGCAAGCAAAGGATGAATGAACAATTAAGTCCAATTGGCATGAAATGGGGAAGCATCTTTGGCAGGTGAGATGGCACCCAAAAAATTGATCATTTAGATTGATAGCGGCTAGAAGTACAAATTTTTCCTCTATCTCACATTAAATTTAAAGGCAAACTGTGTAAGTTACCTAAGTAGGAAATGCAGGTCTCGAGCAGGCAAATGGACAACTCATTAATTTTTGAGCGACTTGTTTTCTTTTCAAAGGGACACGTATGCCACTTATAAAATCAAGAGTGCCACATGGGCCTCTTTGCTTCCCATATATATTCATAACTTGGTTATTTTATAGAGATCTTTTCACAAATTTTTCAAAGTGAAGCTCTGCTGAAATTTCCACCTGAATCTACAAATACAGTTTTTTACCTCTTTCTTGAATAGATATCTTGTGTATACCTTGAGTGTTAATCTATGTTTAGTAATTATCTTTGATGCTATCATAGGTCCAACATCAACACACCAGCTCTCTACAAGGTGCCATCTGTAGCTGATAGGAGAAGAGTTCTACTTTGGAGTGTAGAACAGAGGGGATCATCTACAGAGTGCTTCTCACAACACCTTTAGTGAACCTTCCCTTTTTTTTGTATCTTTCATTTTTTACCTCCCTATCAAGTTTGCAGATTGTTTCTTCTATCAAGAGTGAAGCGTATAAGTGTGTTGTCTGATTTTTAGAGTGGATGTGTGAAGGTCAACCTTTATTTTGGTGCATCGCCTCTTTTAGAGTAGGTAGTTTGTTTTCTATGCATTTCTTCTCCCTTTTCATCCCCCTATATTATATATATATATATATATATATATACCTGTTAACTTTTGCTATAAATAACACGATGCATCAAAGGGAGATAGCCCTTATCTAGAGACTCTCTCCTCCAGCTTCATTGGTCCCACAGGTGAGAGGAGAGTTTCCATGTTCTAAGGAGAAGGTAGGAACTTGTCTTCCTGCCACTGGGTGCACTTTCTTGCGTTAACAGGTCTGACTAAACATCTTTTGGAACCTATCATTAAAGGACCTAATAGGTTTACTTATATTTCTCTTAATAGTTTTAAATTGATGATAGATGACACAAGGGATTATGATATTTCCAAATTAATCAATAAAAATAATGTCAAAATTATTCTATGAGATAATACAATTATCATGTAGATTAAGGAACCATTGATATGCAACATATTTTAATTTAAATAGGAACAACCTACATGCTACATACTCATGAATAAAATTTAACAATATTAATGTAGCTTTAAAATATTTAACATGTTTTTCGACAATCATAATACCAATTGGACTAAATATTGGCAAATATTTTTTAGGATTACATGGTAAATCATGAACTACACCTAGTATATTGATAGGGTAAGTTCCAAGCCATGCCATGTTTAGATGAAGATCAAGAATAAGAATCAATTACAAAGGTGATGATGGTAGATATTTAGAATGCCTATGCTTACCTCTATCTTTCCTAGTCCTTCTGTGGATTTCTAGTACAAGCAAGGGTTCTATAGTCTTTGAATGTGATTTGGTCCTAATCCTTAGTAATTATAGCTTGAAAATTAAGGATCCTATTTTGAAACATGATGTAGCACACTAATTCCAAAGAATGACAAATAATATGCACACTAAGATTAATTTGTAAAAAAAAATTCATAAGAGGAAAAATTACATCAATCTTTAACTAAACAGGTTCAAATATGTATTGAATTATGCAAATATGACAAATATTTACAAATTATGACTCAAATAAACATAGTATTGTTAAATAATTATCAATTTTGAATAAAATAATTCATCCTAACTCTAAATTATAACAAATTCTCAGCACTAAAATTTGTATTTCTACAAAGGTCACCAATCTTTACATAATTTATGCTAAAAGAAACATAATCATGTGAAATGTAGTGTAATTTTGACCAAATACACCTAAAAAATATTAAGTATCTTCAAATATGGGCCCTCTTCTAGCGCTAGTGGAGCTAATACTATTGATGCTTCAAAATGTACCATAGGTTCTCTTCAGTGTTGTTGAACACTTATAATTTTAGGATTTGGAAAATCCAAGGCATGAGTTGTAGTTTGTGACAATTCAGTGATGCCTATGGTGGAATAGAAGAAAAGTATGAGAACTGTCCACAATATTTGTTTGATTTAGTGGTTGGGAGTCACCAGGGTTTAAATATTTAGATATTAAATAGTTTTAGATGACTTAGAGGCTAAAATAAAGGATTATTAACAATTATCTTTAATCTAAAGTGAAACATGATAAAACTAAGAAAAGAGAAGAGTAAAGTAAGAAAATATGTGATTACAGGTTTTCATCTTAAATGTTATGAAAATTTTCAAATTATTGAGCACATATGAACCAATTTATGTTATAAAATAGCATAATATCAAATTACATCACAAATTAGGCAAAATCCAAAGGAAAATTATGAATCATAAGTAAGAACCAAGTTTACTTTAAACATTTGATATTGCTATCTAAATAACCTTAAGTACATCTAAATGCAGAACAAATAAAATGAAGTATACTTGAGATATATATAGTTAATCTATAATGTAGCATGAATTAACACCCTATGATAAAAAAAAAAGTTACTCAAGACAAGAAGAATCATTCAAATTTAAGATGACTATTTTCAATTGGGAGGTAGCATGGACATTTAACAAACTATCCAAACAACATTTTTTGAATTATTTAATTATATTAAATGCTTGTAGTATAAAATTTCTCAAAAAATGTCTCTCTCTCTCTCTCTCTAAAATGGTAATGATCTACCTATTTATGGGAAACATAGGTAGTTTACCAGTTAACTTTCAAAATATCCACATGTGGATAAAGATAGTTGTCATTGATACAAAGATGCAATGAGAAAATATTTCATGCCAACTTGATAAGAATAAGTATATGCTAACAGACTAGCATATATTTTACAAAAAGAAGATTCTTTTAGGAATTTCATTGGTGGGACCTTCAATTATCCCTATCTGAGGAAGTCTTTCACCTTGGTGTATTACTCTTTGATTAGTTAAAAATCCATTGTAAGATTCATTAGATAATCCTATTCTTGGTCTACTAACTTGTCAAATTCATTATGATCCTGAGATACAAGTTCTTTGATATAATTCACTTATACAATTTGCTTCCCTATAGAAATAATGATATCAAGGATCTTTTGGTTGTCCTTGGCTGAATGGTCTTTATTATCTCTAATGCCCTAAATGTGAACACAACCTCTTTGATTTAATTATTCATTAATAATTAGGCCTATATTAGTGGTTTGATAAGGGTTATCTAATAGATTCACCAAAAATTTCTCAATCCAGGTTACCAATCCTATGTCTCTCTTGATGAATTTGTTGACATCATTACTCCATGTGATCAAATCCTCTTGTTTATCCATAAAAACTACCATAAAGATGTTAAGATGTCTTCATTTGATAATATTTAAGTCCAAGGCCTACTTTGTCTTATGTACCTTGATGAGCTCCTCCTTTTGATCTTAATAATCCTACCATTGGGTGATTAAGGCTTGTGTCATCTCAATTTGATGGTTTAAAGCACTCAATCTAAGCTTAATGCTTTTCAAATTATTGAATGTGTTGATCAAATATTTATTCGACACTTGTAATATGTCCTTAGGAATTCAAAAAAGGACCTAAGCTTCTAAATCTTCTTTTTCTTTCTCTAAGTTGATAATATTTTATTTCATTCCCTAAACTCCATCGAAGGTCATTTCTGGCTGGGGTAGTACCATACTAGCTACTTATTCTTGAAATATAGGATGTTCCCCTATTGTCTACCCTAGAATAGGATTTAAGACAAAATTGTTCTACCTTCTAAAAGGTGAACTCCTCAATACAATTATTATCCTTCTTGGTCACTACTCTCTCAAGATTTGATATATCTATATTGAAATGGACCTGAGGGTTAGACTCCTTTACTTGTGGCTATTCAAGAATCTCTACATTTGAACTCCTAAAGGCTCTTGGGGTGTTAATCCCAAGGATTTCCTTATTGTGAATGATCTAGGTCCTTCTCTATACTTGTCTATTTAGAATATCTTGAATCCAAAGATTGACATTATCCTAAACATCCATGTCAACTTGAGTCAAATCCAGTGAAGGAGAAAGAGATGGGATCTTTTGCAACTTATCATGAAAAAACCAATCAAGAATAGTTGGTCCATAAAAAGGATTATCATCACTGAAGATGTTAAATTCACTATTAAGGTGAGTGAAAGTTAACCTAGGCCTCTTTCTAAGTGCTAGAGGAACTAAGTCCAATTATGCATGTCTCTTTCTTCCATCTAATAAAACTAATTCTTTGTTTGCTTCCTCAGATGGATCCTCTTCCTTATAAAAACCATAGGTATCTATGACATTAATAAGGGTACTTTGCACTATTTATCTGGTTTTCAAATTAATCATGCTAGTAACCACTACTAGGGAAGAAGGCCTTGGTGGGGATGCCTAAATTTGGGGACCTTCACCAGGTATATGCTCTATTTTAGACTCTTGAATCACATCTTCACCTTTTCCTTTTGCATCCTTAGGCTACCCAACCTGGGGTGACTTTGTCAATTCTCTCTACTGAGGCTTAGAAGATTGTCCTCTAATAGGTGGCTTTTGATGTGTAATCTGAGATGGTCCTAGCAACAATTGATAATGCAAGGGATGTAATTTCCATATTTCTCTTGAGGGCTTATTATCCCCAACGAGCCTATGTTCTAATTTGATGTTGTAGTTTTTAACCCAGGATAAGACTTCTTCAAAGTTCCTTGCCTTTGTGTAAATGCCATTTCTCACACCTGGTTGATGTTTGTACTTAGTATTTGGGACCTTTTTATCCAAAATAGTGTTATCCACTCTATCATTAGGTTCCCACATCTTAAGGTCATCCAGTTGGAAATCAAAGTAGGTCTTGTGCACCACCATGCCATCTAGCTATTTCCAATCCTTGATTATAATGTTGCTAATATCTAGTGGAAAGGGATGAACCTAAGCCTTCTTATTATTATTTCATATCTAATCCATTCCCTAGATGATTTGATAATCAATTTATTACCCTAAAATCTTATTGGGAACATATATAGGCAATCTATATGGTTGGACCAAGATTCCTTATATCCTTATTATAGTGCAATCTAGATAGAACCACACATTCCCCATGGTCTCCACTTATATTTTGATTAGAGGATGAAGCCTAGGCATAATGATACTACTGATTGTCTCAAAAATTACTAGGAAGATACCATCACATATGAATTGCATTTGGTTCATGTATTTTAATATACGCAATTTAGAGTAATGATGAGAAATGATAGTTCTACCATTAGGGGACCACTTTTAGATGCCAGGGAAATTAATAGATGCTAGGAGTGAATCTAAGAGGTAATACATCATAAATAATTTCTTTTAGGTATTTATCTTAATGTATTTTTTTGTCCAAGAAGAAATTTATTAGTTCTCTAATAGGAGGGGTTAATTTTTGCTCCAACATGCAATGGACATAAGTTACCCAGACCTTACTCAAATAAGTAATAGAAGAGGAACCAAAGGCTCTATTCAATAAGGTCATACCTACCCTAATTTCCTCACTAAATTAGATAATAGGAATTTCACCATTATTAGACCCAAAAACATGGGAACTTTGGATTAACTAAGGTGAAAGGATTGAATCCATGTTTTGGGAATTTGTGCATTCTCTCAAGGATGAGAGATCAACATGAGGCAAAGGGATTTTATAGTTAGCCTCAAAATCTATGGGAGATATACATACAACATTATTGTTACTTCATGAATAATCCATTCCCCATATATTCTATAGTCAATGAAAATAGTAACAAGAAAGGCGATGTAATGAATTACCTCTAGTTTAGTAGCTTCATGGTGAAGGCCTGTCAACTGAATTAATATTAGGTCTTTATATCTTTGGTACATCATAGAATTCCTCTTTTCCTCCTTGGAAATTGGTTGCATCTCCTATACAAAGAATAATAATTCATACCAATTCCTGATTCCATATGTATTCAAGCCTATACAATCTAACTCTATGTCTCTAAAGACCCTTCCTTCACCATCCAAAGTTAGATAGATCTCTACAAAAAATTTCATCTATTTCATACCTACTACCATTGATGATGCTAAATTATAGTCATAATGTTAATAAATATTTCACTAAGGCACTTGATCTAAATTTGAGTTGTACTTATTTTGATTACTATGCGATCAATTTGAACTGACTCAAGTTGTTATTTATATAAGGTTCAAGGTTTTTAAATTTAATGGTAGAAATATCCAACTCTTGATCTCATATATGCCTTAGATTTGATGGGATCTCATTCTCATGTATTATACATTTTCAATCATAATATATATTTCATTTTTATCCTCCATGCTTATGTGGAGCCTATGTGGTGGGGTTCCATGCATTTCACGTCAAATTTCATAAATGCTAGTTAAAGACTAGATGTTAGCTTTTTAAAGTCCTCTTTATTTTGATTTGAAAATATGAATCCATGTCCTTACATTTAATTGGTATTTTTATCTTTAAGCCCACTAAATATTCCATGTGTCAAGCTCGTAGGGCCTTTAAAAAAACTTTGAATTCATCAAATTGTTGGATCAAATCCAATGAGCAAGTGATCACCATTGGATCTTGGCTAGGGCCAGATCGTTAACTATATGCCTTTTTAAAAGGCTTCAATGTTGACACACCATTGGTTAAAATATAATGAATAAGAGATCACTAATGGATCTTGTAAGATATGTAATTTTTAATTAGTTATATGATTATAAGAATTTTAGGCTTAAAAATGACATTTAGAATTTTATGTTAAAAAACACAAAATGACTTCGGCTAAGATCGTTATATATTAGGTTTGTCTTCATAAAAATCTAGGAATTTATTAAAGGGTTTTTTTGAAATTCCCCCTTTGTTAAGGCTTTAAAAATTTTCTAAGTTAGATCTAATGGGTTTAGTAATGTCAAATACATCCTCATAGACATCAAATGATGGGAGTGAACTTGTTAAGTTTAAGAGAATATAATTTTTTGATCCAATGATTAAGTGCCATGAATCAAGATTTTAGGTTAAATCTGATGGGTTTAGTAATGTAAAATGCATCCTCACAAACATCAAATGATGGGAGTGAACTTGTTAAATTTAAGACAATGAAAATGCTTTAGTTGAATGACTGAATGTCATGTGTTAGGATTTTGGGAGTTCTTGAGGCTTTGGGGTTGATACACACTATCAAATTAAAGCTTCTAAGGCAATGATGACAATTAGATCATAATCTAAGTAATTAACAGTGATTGGTGTCATTTTGGGTGTTATCTTTGATTTACACTAGTAGATCAAATCCTTTGTTTGAGTGAGAAGCATCAGATCTACAAAAGTGCATAAGTTCTAAGTTAATCTTGATATATATATATATATATATATATATATATATATATATATATATAAAGGTTCAGCCTAAGGTTTAGACCTTTAAAAGTTGTTTGTTTTTAGAAACACAAATACACTTAAACGTTAATAAGAGTTATTTAATCCAAAATGGCTCTTAGGTTTTAAAAGGAAAAAGGTCTAGGTTTAAGTCATGATTTTACATTAATATTTAGTCATGTTTAAAAACATAATTGAAGATTAATATAAAGTTATACTTAAGGTTGTTTTACCCAAAAGTAAATAAGATTTATTTCTAAATTTTCCTATGAACATTTAAATTCAAACCCCCAGGGTTTACTGCTTGGGAACCCTGGCTTTGTCTATGGAACCTAAAATTAATCACCTTGAAAATGATTATTAGCAACATTAATCCATAAAACATGATCATAATCAGATACACCATATATCATGTCCTTTTTAAAATTTATTTGCCTTTAAAATTCAAGATAAAACAATCTTTCACATTCAATCCAGAATATAGTTATTCTAGAAATAGTCATAGGGGTCCCCTTTCCAAACAAAAAATATTGGGGGGGTGTTGGTATTAATATAATATTCAAACCAATTAACGCCATGGTTTCAAAGATCCCACCAACACTCAATTCCTTAAAAATTACTTTTCCTAAACATTTAATTCTTATCATGTTTTCTATCTAATAGATTTTTAAATATACTTAAGCATGGTCTCTCCCTCTGTAGTAGTTTCCTTCCTTTCACAAACCTTTAGTCCTACCTTTTGGTCTTTTGGTTTCTTGATGTACCATACTCTTCTTTGTCTTCTTGCATTTTCTCTTATTTTTTGCATCCCTTAGAAATTTTCTTTTGTGAGTTGCTTTGTAAGACCATAGATAGGACCCAACATTCCTCACAAAACCACCCTCTTTTATATATTTATCTTTCATTTTTGTTGCTTACCAATGTTGTTTTGGCATCCCTTGGGTTTTTATTTTGTGAGTTTCTTTGTAAGATAATATATAAGACCTGACATCCCACATAAAAATACCACTATTTCTTTACTTACCTCATTTTAAAATTTATCTTGATTATTGACACCCTCATGGGTCTCTCTTTTACGAGTTAATTTGTAATACCATGGATAGGACCTAACCATCCTCATTAAATTACCATCCTTTTCATTTTATTTATCCTTTCTCTCAAAATTTAGCTTTTGTTTCTTTTGTTAGATGAAATCTTCATAACAATTTATTTTAGCATGTTTTCCTCCACTTCCCTCTTTCTTATGAAAAAGAATCACAAATTACTTTCATTATATCCCTCTTTTACCTTTGTCACTTTTTTTGTGATTAAAGTAATTCAAATTGTTCCATGTGTCACTCCTCTTTATTTCCCCTTCCTTTCATCTCCACATTTGATAAAATAAGGTTAAAGTTAAGATAACACTTTTTCTCACTTAGGTTTACGAGACTCTTAGAACCAATGCTCTTTGAAGTTATCTCTCTTAGAAAATTTTATCCTAAGTATTCAAATGAAAGTCATACTTAGCACCCAATTTTGGTTTTCCAAATCTATATGGAGGAGGAATCTTAAAAAATCCATCTAGAAAGTTAAAATCCAAATCATTTGAAATAAAAGGAAATGATATCTAAAAGGCAACATACAAATTTCAAAAGTCAAAATCACACCCAAAGATGTGATTCAAAGCACATCTCCTTCTTCTAGTCAAATATCAAACTCCATAGTTGGACTCATGGTAGAGCCAAGGTCCTTTGCAGTGTGGTAGGCTAGTAGATTAGAAGAGGAGAATAAAAACATATTTTGGTGCTACCTAATTTCTCATGTAAGTACCCAATCATCATAGTAGACCCATGGCTCTGTAAGTGATCCTAAAGAACATGGAACACATTATGGGGAGGTAGGTCTATTTTAATTTTCATGTATTTTGAATTCATGAAATGATCTATATACTCCATTTGTTAACCTAAGACTTATGTGGGTAAGAGAATTTCTTCATAGTCCTTAAGGTCAAAAGTCCTCTTGTTTTGACAAACCTAATTTGAGTGTCTTGACTTTGATAAATAATTTATCTACCTTGGTTCTTCCTTAATTTTACCCCTTTTATAGACAAATTGTGACTCCAAATATGTTTTATCTTCTTCTTTACTTCCTTCTTCTTTACCTCTTAAAAATAAGCTAGCACTACTTTGTTTCTATTTTATTTATCCTTATAGAAAAACAACATATATTGAGAAACTATGGATTCTTCTTTCTTCACACCATGATATTACATTACTACACTTACTTTACTTTATTTTGACCATTTATCATGATTTTTTTGTCTTGATATTATGGAAACCTAAGTTTTTACCCTTTTTCCATTGTTGAGTGAAGTTGCCTTGTTACTTCTCACTCAAAAATGTTGTTTTCCCTTTTATGCATTCTTTTTGTCATTCATGATTAAGATGTAGATTATTACTGCTCACTCATCAATGTTGTTTTACCATTTTTTTTCCTTATTTTTATCATTTATTTATTTTTCTTACCATCCTATTTGACATGTATCCTTGGTTTGATTTGGTGAGTTTGCCTTTCTTACTTAAGGATAACTTGTTTGATATTTTCAATCTTTAGTATCCTTGGCATTTTTGTTACACAATTTAATCCTATTATTTGACTTGGTATTTTGGTCTAACATAAAACCTATCAACCCAAATTTCAAAATTTACCAAGTATGTCCCATCCTCATAACACCAGTTGTCTTGGATTTTCTTGCATTTATATGTTTTCTCTCTTTAGTTTTGTATTCTTGGGTTTGTCAAAAGCATTTTTTGCACCCTACACAATCAGAACTAACAACACAATAGAAAACCATCCCATGATAAATTTAATTCAAGGTACACATTTCATTTAATTTTTATTTATTTAATTTTTGGATTAGTATTCATTTTCAGTCATTTAATTTTAGTTATTTTTTCTTTAAATATACTACAATTCTTTTAGCATCAGTTTTGTGTGTTACTATGTTCTTTCTAAAAGCACCATCCCCTTTTTCACCTTAGTGACATGTGATTAGCTTTGATTGGGGCATATGTATACACATAATATTTTAAAATTTTATTAATTACTAATGCTTTACATCTTGTAGGAACCCATTGAGACTCAATCTCTCTGAGTGCATGCCCTAAAGGGTGCACTAAGAAAGGGGTGGGAAGACCTTTGGTGCTTCAAAATATTATTTTCCCTTTTTACCACATTATTACCAATCTAAATAGATCCCAAAAACATTCCCTAATATATTTATACTCCCTTTATTATTCTTCTAGTCTTTTCCTCTTTTAATTCCTCCATTTTTAATCTTAAACTCCTTATTGATTGTTACTTGTATTGGGTTGACTGGGTCAATGTAGTATAATTTAGGGGTATTATTTACTTTCTTAGCTTTTTATCCCTTTATCTAACCTAGCTCAGACCTATTGATTTGTCCCTAAAAACACATTGGGTCAATTGGGTTGATCATGTATATCCAACATTCTTATAAAGATTTAGGGTAAGATCTACCTATATATACAAGATAAATTTAGTCATTTTTCATATATGAAATAAAGAGTTATTATTCACTCATGATTCATCACAATATTCTCTTCCATCATTCTACTTGAGGAGACTTAACTTAGGTTTCTTATTTATAGAATTTAGTCTTGTGAATAAGTCTTAGATGCTTTGGCCTTTCTTAATGATCCTTACAAACCACAACAACCTCTTGTAAAACCCCTTACCCTAAGGGAGATATTAACTCCTGATAGGTTCACATTTAGGTAATTATATTATAACTTTTTTCTCATCTCTTTTAGTAGATATAAGTGGCATAAGTGTTGGCTTGAAAAATACTATCTTTCATATTTTATGTGTTAGGGTGTTACTCATACTTAATTTAATTAAATTTCCCTATACATGTTTAATTTATTATTTCTAACCCCAAATTTATGCCAAAAGATTTGGTTTGAACTGGATTAGTATAATTTCTTTCTATTATAATAGAGTGAATGTTTTAAACCTTAGGACTCCATTAGGGTTGTTGTGTAATTAAGTTAGATTTTAAGATTTAAAACCCTTCCTAACATGAAGTGTTATGAAAAGTGATACAAGTGATATCCTAATCGAGTCTAGAAGATCTCCTTATTTTTCATGATCATACTTAAAAAGTGTATCCCCAATTAGAAGTGTAGTTATGATCTATCTTCTTTAAGCCAAGATTGATTTATAGACATGATGCATTTTTGATTACATATAATGTGCACAAAAAAGGGTTTTATAAACCTAAGAATAAGTTTTTCATGATCATTAGCACATGTGAAATTTTCATGAGATTATTATCACTTCATAATAATTTGGGTAAGTCCCTATCTTTAATTTCATGGCATTGTTTTTGGAATTAAGGGGCAATCCTTTATGAATGATTGCTAAGAAGGTAAGGTAGTAAAAACCCTCTCAAACCCCTTATAAAGACTTGATATAGGAAATATATAATATTTTATGGATTATAATGGTATATATGACCTTATTTAGTGTTTATAACATGTAAATTACTCTTTAAGGTTCCCTCAAGTTGTTTTTTTGTCTTGACAATGAGTATAAGTTATAGGAAAACCCTTATTTTTAGGGTTTTTAATGATATAGGTAGGTTTGACCATGTCAGAGCATGAAAATGGATGGATAATGATGTGAAATACCTATATGTTATGCCCATGTAATTTTATGATCAATTTTTAGACCAAAAATGTGAAACACTAATCATGGTAGTCAGTCTATTGGTAAATTGGCCTAATGAGTAGAACAATGAAAAAACTAGGTGAAAATGAGAATGAGATTAGGGATTAGTTATAAAGGAATAGGGATGGATCCTAATGACTGGGGTAATTATTAAATACCTTTCCTCTTATCCCATTTTTATAAAAATTTTGATTATGCCTACACCTATGCAAAATGTTGTCATCAAACTGGTCTATCTAGAATAGTGAACTCTATGAAGAGTGACATATTAAGATTGATATATAAGACTAATATTTATATATTAAAATATAATATATTTATAAAAATATGATATAATTATTCTAAATTTTCACACAAATCCATTTTAATATCATAGAAGAGTTCTCACTAGTGTTTTATAAGTTGACTTTCCTTACTATGTTTTTCACCCTGCAAGTAACTTTCTATGTATGTGTGAAAGGATGATCCCAAGTCATTTTTCACAAAAATAAATGATAAAAATACATTTAAGGTGTTATAAATTAATAATATGATAATTTTAATTTATTTATTTTCATTTGAGGTCATTGTTCAAGTCTTTAGAGTCAAATGATTTTGATTTTGTATTGACAGTGTTTGGTGTTTCTAAGTAAGCTATCTACGAGAATGTTATTGAGGCCTTTTGGCATATCTGATGGAGAAAAAAATAATTTTGGTAAGTTTTTAAATTCTTAATTATCCTATTCATATTATTTTATGTATGGGTTATATGGTAATATTATGCATTCGGATAAATTTTTCAAGATAGACTTTTGATAGTGAGAAGGCCTAAAAGGCAAGTAGGCCTAATTTGTGGGTTAAAGGTGTGAAATGGGAAAAATGAAGTTGGGAACCAAAGGTGAAATTTTCATAATTATATTTTATGAATTTATTAAGTTCTTCATCTATTTTTTAAGATAATAAGTGTTCATAAGGGTCAAAATGGTAACATGTCGATAAGACAAACCCAATTGCATTAGGTCTCCATTAGGTCTAATTCTAGATTTAGTCCTTATAGACTATGAATGAATTATGAAGTGTTTTTTTAACCTTTTAAAAGTGAATTTTTATATATTCCAAATTTATTTAATTTATTTAAAGGTTTAATGGGTGAATACTATGGGTGAGAGCAAGGGTCAAGTACTTAAGAAGGCTTAATAGGCCTAAATTAACTAGTTGAGATATTGAGCTATTGAGTGAAGGATATAGTTTTTAAGAGAATAAGTTAAGGATATTTAATATCATCAAGAAGATAATAAAAAAATTACATGAGTATATAACTATTTTTATATAGGTGTTGAGCAAGGTCACCTGACCTAATTCTACCAAAGAAAGGGCTATTTGAGCGATAAGGCCTAAGAGGTTATTTGAGTGATACTGAAGGGTAAAGAGTGTAATTAATGTTTCCATATATATTTTAGTTGATAAATGATTATATGTGACTTATTTTGTGCTAAGTTACGTAGGGGGTTGATACCTCCTTTCAAGATAGATCTTATAAAAGACTAGTTAAGTTGGTGCTTATCTAGATAGGAGTTAGATCTCCTTGTGATGTAGGTGATTCAATGAAATTTGGATCTTGAAATAATAGGAATATAGTACATGTGTATGGTTTAATGTTTTTTATCCCCCAAGAGGGTTTCACACATATATTTTTTGTTCTCTCATGATATTCTTGTATAGTTTCTTTGTTTATGCATTGCTCTTTTATAAAAATGAATGATTCATAAAATTGAATAAATATTATTAAAGAAAATGATTCACTCCAATTATCATTAATTACTTCCAATATTTGGTATCATACTAGTTATTTTATAGGATTTATTACAACCTAAAGGAGATTATAAACAAGCTAAGATGGCTAGTCAAGCACATAGTGGTTTCTCTACAAGAAAAGATCTATTGCTCAATGGATCCAATTATTATTTTTTAGAGTGTGAGGATGATTACATATCTGATGTCTCAAGGTCATGATATTTGGAAATATATCTTAGATGGGTATATTGTACCCCCTATTCCTCTTATAAATGTATAAACTAAGAAGGCCAATGATAACAACTTAAAAGTAATGAATGACATTATGTGTGGTCTATCTAAAGCAAAAATTGTGAAGGTTATGAAATTTATATCTACGAAATAAATGTGGGATAAGTTGAAAAATATTCATGAGGGATATTCCAAAGTCAAACTGGCCAAATTTCAAATGCATAGAAGATAATTTTAAAGTCTAAAAATGAATTAAGATGAGACCATTGTATCCTACTAGTTGAGTGTTGATGAAGTGGTCAACATCATAAGAGGCCTAAGAGAAGAATTGAAATAAACTATTATTACTCAAAAGTTTTTAAGGTCTCTAAATCCCAAATTTGATTCCTAGGTATTTGATATTAAACAAATTCAATATTTAGACAAACTTGAGATAGATGGACTTCATGGAACCCTAACATATTATGATATGAGGATAAGTGATGGAAGACCTATAAAAAAATAATTACATTAAAGGTAGGAAACAAGCCAAAGGAGAATAAATCACAAGGTAAGAAAGTCATAAATAATGATGAATCTGATATTGATGATGATGAATTAATATTTATATTTTGCAAGAAAGTTCAAGATAGGTTTAGGAAAATATAAAGGTGATCTTCCTTTCAAATGTTTCAATTATGGGAAAAATTAACAATTTACCAACAAATGTCATCACAAACATAATACAAAGGATGATGTAGAAAATAATGAAGATCATGATGATGATAAAAAGTCTTATAAATTTGATAAGAGTAATAAAAACTTTAGAATATATGACAACACTAAAAGGTTCTTCAAAAACAAAAGGAGTCTTTATACCAAGGAAGACTTCAGATCATCTAATGATAGAGAAATAATTTATTAAAAAAGTGATCATGAAATTGATGGTCCTAATATAAATGAGTTTATCTTCATGGTTGAAGAAACAAGTTGCTCAAATCCAAAAGAATCCATATGGATTGGAGGTGTTGTTGGTGATACAAATGAAGAAAGAGATGAGGTGGATCTTGAAGCTAGGTTGAAGAATAATTTAGAAGAGATGAAGATATTAAATAATAATAATTGTGTGATTATGTCCCTTATCAAATATTATGAGGATAAAATTAACTTTTTTGAAGCTAGACTAAGAAACAATTCCAAGGAGCAAGAGTAAATAGTCAAACAAGTGGAGAGTCAACTTGAAATTGTGAATGTAGACCTACAAGAAAAATAATAAGAATGTGCAAGGTATGTATCTAAAGTGAAATCTTTGAGAGATGGCTTGAATCAATAGTAAAATAAGTTCAAGTCCTTTGTAGGGTTTTAAAAAGAACTAATGATCTATACAACCTTTTGAGTAGTCAAAAGATTGTTAATGACAAGACAGGTCTTAGTTTCATTTGAGATAAAGAGGACACTAGTGTGATCATAAGGGCCAAATATCAATAAAATAATGTGGGAACTAAAAAGATAAAGGTCAATACATTTAGGAAATATAATAAAATAAGGCATGTTAATCTGTTCAATGGCTATTGTTATTCATGTAACTAATTTGGTCATAGAGCAAGGCATTGTAGAAGGCCCTTCAAGAATTAATTTGCATAGAAATATGAGGAAAGCCATTAGTTAATAGGTATGGTTCATGGTATGTTTCCATCTAGAGGGATAACATGTTTTAACTCTCATAATTTTGGTCACACTACAAAGTACTTTAAGCATGAATTCTCAAGATAAGACAATAAGTTTGAGGCTTCTAGAACACAACAGGGAAATATTATTTGGAAACCTAATGTGATTAAGGTTGATAATTAGTCTACAAGTTCAAATGGACTATTTTCCATGGTAGATAAAAATCAATATGCAAATGAGTGCTAAGAATTTTCTCTATCAGCTCAATTTGTTGATGGAGTCAAAACTAATCAATCAATCCAAAATGATACCCAAATAATGATTGAGGTGATCAATCCAGAAGGACAAATAAAGCATAATAAGATCATGGAGGAAGTTTATTCTTACAAGAATATGAAGATCTGAGAATCTCATAAATTTATGTTGTTCTAGTTCTCTAGAGTAGAGTTCAATCCATTAGGATTCATGAAGGCACTCATCTAGCAAATAAGAAGAATGAAGGAGGCCTAGTCTTAAGTGGATTTTTGTGGTATTAGGAGATTTTTAGGTTCAATTTTTAGTCAAATAAATATACTACAAATGTGATCTCAATAGATAAGTCACAAAATGTTGGTATGATGACTTGATCAAACCAAGTCATAATTTTTAAAATGTCTTGAATTTTCATGAAGACAAAGGGAGTCAATCATGTCTCATGAGTAGGTATGTGAACTTGGTCTATGATAATGAAAGGATTTATGATGATTTTTTGAAAAAAAATTTGTTACCCCAGGTCCAAGGATCAAATAGCTACCAAAATGGTGAAGCTTTGTCATTAATGTCAAAGGGGGAGAAACTTCCTATTTCAAGATCAATTACTAGAGAATGATCTACTATTATTGAGAATGTTTTCTATCAATGAAAAAGAGGGATATTGTTGAGAAATTTTCCTAGTGTTGGTATTAAATAATTAGTGATGTCATTGATGTCAAAGTCAAGTTTAATGTCCTTCATAACAAAAGATAGAGTTGATTCCATGCTTGGTGAAGTGGTGTATGACTAATAAGATTTGTTTCTCTATTGATAGAAAATTTAAAGTCAAAATAGTACACTTTCTAGAGTTTTTTTACATATTAATATCATGTTCAAGATACAAGAGAAGCATCTTGATTGAACTCTAAGTATTAATAAACATACAAGGAAAACACAAGGGTCAACAAATCCTTGCATACGATATGAGGTCTTGATACAAATTTATAATGTGAGATAGGTCACAAATTCTATTGAGATTGGACTTATATTTAATAAATCATATTTAAAGAATGTAATCATTGAATTATATTATTTGTGTCCAAACTTTGAGAACTAGGTATTTTGAGTAACCTGGTGTAGCTTTGTGAAGAAGATATATGCATGATGCATGATAAAGTTTTTGTGTTTTGGGTTAGTATAGGCATGAGTAGGTTTTATAATTTTCTTAGACATGGGAAAGAGGTAAATAAATATTTATATAAGTTCAAAGGTCAAGTTTTGAAGCTTAGATCCTACATGAAGAGACCTAGTGAGAAGATACAGGCTTCGTGCCTTAGTAAGATAAGGTATATATGAATTATACGAGCAAGGTTGATATTTTGAATTAATGATAATATTTTTTATGGAATTATGGTATAATGTTTAAGACATTTCAAGAGGTTTCAAGACATGATCATAATCAAATTATTCTTTGTAGTGTGAGGCCTAGTGTACAAAGTGACCTATAATTGACTAAGCAGGGGTCAAATTCATTTCCAAAGATGGAAAAGTTCTTGAGAGAATTTAAATTGGTGTGATATACTATGATAATAATCTTTACCAAGTATGAATTAAATACCTAAAGGATAAAGAAATAAATTTGGTGGTAAGATGGAATGTGATAGGGCTTATTGGATTGAAATTGGTGCAAATGGTTCAGAGATCCAATCTCTAATCTTTATGAATGATGCCTAAGACTCATAAATACCCCTAAACCTCCATTAAACCCTAATAGTGACCCATATAGAGATTTTTATGGTAAAAATAAATATCATGTTTCAAAGTTGGTTGTGTGACACTTGGATCATGATAATAGCATAGAAAGGCTCATGTCAATTTCTCTTGATGGTATGCAAGTAGTAAAGACATTTCTTAGAAAGGAAAACTTGTATGTTTTTAGACATAAATTGTGTTTCATATCCTAAAGATAAGTTATAAACCATGGGAAAATTAATATTAGGAATTTTTATATTCATTCAATGTCAATATAGCTCATATAATTAATTGAAAGTGTCCACATAATCTCCACCTAAACTATCAGTCTGTAAGGCAATCTAACTAGCCTAGTAATGCAAGGCTAATGTGTATTTACAGGTAAATAAATATTATAATATATTAATTCTAGTGAAACAGAGGTTATCCAAAAGGTGATCAAAGTCCTATCAAGTGATTTGAGAACCTAGTTCAACTGTATAACCATGTAATTAATGCATATGATCAAAATATTGATTAGCAAGCAACATGCCTACTTATCTGGAAAATGGAAGAGTCTAGTGAGGAAATGGTGTTTTGAGAGAATTTATTTACCATATTCAATCATAGTAACTATCATCTAGGTGAGCACACCCCAAAATAGAGACCATTATGATAGATTGAAGGCAATTTCAAAGATCATTCTTCATGCACATTGAAATGAGATTGCCTAACACATCATGGAGGTCCATCTATACTCTATGTAGATTGAATAACTACCAAACAAGGTAATATTGAGCTATTTTAAGAATGGTCAAGGCCTGAATAAAGTCAATTGAGGAAGTTACAACCTCTACAATGATAATATGGACTCATTAATGATATGTCAATGTTTGAGGAAGGAAACAAGCCTGTGTAACTACTATAAGCCACATTGGCGTCATTCATGGCCACCCCCATGCTTGGACTTCCCTCTCTTCTCTTTTAAATTCTATATTTAAGTAGGCATTTAGTTCTTGTTTAGCATTCCTTGACTGGGTGTAGAAATACTCTACTAAAATTACCTTATAATTTTGTTGAATCAGTAAGATATTTGCATATTCTTGTTGAAAGATAGTGTGCTTACTTGAGAATTTTATTTGCATAATATATGTGTATAAACATAATATTTTTAAATTTTTATCAATTATTAATTCTCTCTATCTTGTAGTAACCTATTGAGTCTTAGTCTCTTTGAGTGTATGCCTTAAGGGGTGTATTGAGAAAGTGGTGGGCAGACCATTGGTTCTTGATAGGATCTTGTCCCTTTTCTCACTTGTTATCTACACACTTGTCTAATAAAAACTATGTCCCTAATATTTTTCTTCTCTCTTATACACTTCTTCAGTCATTTTCCACCTTATGTACCACTTTTCTTAACCTAAAACCCCTTTTAATGGTTTATACTACTAAGTCAACTAGGTCAACTTTCTACTTTTATTAGTGAAACTCATTTATGGTCTAGGTTGGTTCTTGGTCGACCTACCCTAAGACCTAGTGAGTTTTTTCAATAATAATATGAGGTCAACTAGATCAACCATGTTGGATGAAACTTTTAGAAGGGCTTAAGGTTAAATTCACATTTATACAAAATCATTTTTCCATTATTTAGAAAAGAGAAGAATAAATAATATCTATTGTGCATCTACTTATATACCATTTTACTTGAAAATCAAGCTTAAGGTTTCATAATTTCTTTGGAGATATATATCTTATCTTGTCGAGAAGTATTTTGGATGCATTGATAGGTTGTTTATCCTAGAGCTAATTTATATTTGTTATCCTTATATACCACATCAACCTCTTACAAAGCACCTTAGTCAAGGGAGAGATTAAGGATTGAAGGGTTCATCTTCAAAGGTAAGTATTCCTAACTTTGTTCCTCATTTGTAAGAGTATAAAGATATGCATTTTTACTTCTCTTTCATGTATTAGGATTCCATATACATTGATGTGAATATATGTCTTCTATTCATGTTTACTTTTAGTTTTTATTACCACCACTTTATGCCACAATATTTGGTGAGCACTAGATTAGACTTCACTTTTCTTATTATTAGTCTAGTGAATATGAAAACATAGGGCTTAGTTAGAGTTATTGCATTATTTTTATTGGCTAAAAGCTTTGGAATCCCCCCTCGTATTATTATTGTGAAAAGATATCCCCTAATTGGGTCTATAAGATCCACATATTTGTCATGTTATTAATTATCTAATGTATCCCCAATTAGAATTATAATTAGGAACTATATTATTTGATCTAGGATTTATTTATAGATCTAATGCATTTTTGATTGCATACATTAGGTGAACCCAATGTGAATCTAATTCTTGTAGCTTTTATTTTATGCTTTTCATTTTCTATCATTTTTTTTATGATGAGTCATAAATTCATCATTTAATAATGTCAATATAAGGTTGGTTTCCAAGGTTTTATGTAATAGGAAAAAGAGATCTCTAGCAACCAATATCTTCTACCACACTCCACAATTACAAGAATTGAAAAACACACTTGAAAGAATTGAAAAACACATTTTCAAGAAAGTAAATCACACCAAACTTTGCATAACAATAAATCACACATGTAGAAATGGTAAATCACACTTGAAACAATTAAATCATACTTTCAAGAATGTAAATCACACTTACAATAAAATAAATTGCTAAATTAAAAATAAATGATAAACATAGAAAACACCTGCAGGTTCACAACAAACTTTACAAAAAATAAATATCTACATTAAAAATAAATAATAAAAATTTAAAATCATAATTAAATAATAACAAAATAAATAAAAATACATTTATCCATCTTTCTTGGAATGAGTGTCCAGCTCATTCCTCAAAAGAGAATTTTAATTAGAACACTATATTTTCTATCACAAACCTCAGAATGTATTATTAATCACCAATATTTATTACAATGGTGTGATATGTTTCATTTATAATCTCATGCTTCAAACCAACTCTTTATTTAGGAATATAAATCCTAGATGCTCTCCACCAATTACAGAGAGAAATATAACAATTTAGATATTCTAGCTTATCTCAATCTTTCACAAAATATGGAGAGAGACATTATTATCTATTTACAACATAAGCTCAATATAAATAAATAATAAGAGAATTATTTATTTAATAAAATTATATAACTCTAAATTTATATGCAATCCTAAGCTATTCTGTAGATAGACCTACACAATCCATAGATATGCCTATAGAGTTGAAACCTAAAGAGTCTGTAGATTTCAGACTTGTAGAGTCTATAGATTTCAAACCTATAAATTCCATATATTTTAGTCATATATTTTGAAACCTATAGATTTCATATATTTTGAAACTTGTATAGTCCATATATTTCAAAGTTTTAAAGTCCATATATTTTGAAACCTATAGAGTCTATAGATTTTAGACCTGCAAAGTCCATAGATTTTAGACCTATAGAGTTCATGGATTTTATCCAAGTTACATTCTTTAAATTGTTGACTATAATGAATCCTTTTATTTTTTATGATTTTAACTAGTCTTCAATCAATGAATTACATGGATGTAGAGCTACTGACCAAGTCTATAGATATGAATTGAGTGAGTCCATAGATATGCCCAAAGTGCCTATAGCTCACTTCAAATCTAATATTTAGTTGGATATTTATGCTCAATATCATATAGTTTATTATGGGATGCATATACACACATTAAAATTTTTTTACAAATATTTAATAAAAATAATTAACAAACAAGAAGACAATGATTTATAAACAAATAACCAAGATATAATTCTTTATTTCATTCTCAATAAATCATAAGTTCAGAAATTATACTTAGATTCACTTCTTATGAAAGAAAAAAATATGTTATTTCATGGATATAATGAGTCATTTTATGGTCTCATCATCTCTCCCACACCTAACCTCATGTATGTCCTCATGCATGCCATTACTTTATCTAAAAATTCATTGAGATACCAATGCATGAGTTAGATGTTCTCATTTTCAAATAGTCTTTTCAGATTTGACCTTGCATAAGTTAAATTATTTTTAACTTGTAAAATCCTCTAGGAAAAATTTTAAAATTAAAATGGTAAATAAAATACATTTGTCAAGAATAGGTTCTTATTTGAAAATTTTCTTTCTATCCTTGATTTCTTTTTGACACAGGTTCTTGTGTGGAATTCTCATGCTACCCTCTTCTTTAAAAAAAAAATGAGGTGAGAGTTGGTTCTTGTATTGAGATTTTTTTTATTTTCTTACATTAATCTATTTTGAATACAAAGAAAATTTGATATGAAATATGAATTAAATTTTATTTCTTGAGATTATTACAAAATAATGGTGAAACTATATGCCTTTATCAAAGTCAAATTTGTTTTTACTAAGCCACATTCTTTATTTATTGATGAGACTATTCTCTTTCTCCTCTCTGACACCTAATCCCATGTATGTACTCATGAATGTCAATATAAATATGTATAAATCATAGGAATATTTGATTCATTTTCCTTCTTCCCCAAAAAAATGGATCTTTATATAATAGCAAAGCTTACAAGCAAATTTAAAAGTGAAATAAAAGAAACTAGATACCTTGACACAAATTCAGTTCACCTTGACTTTTTTTATGTCAACCACATGGAACATATTGGAAAAAATTTTTAAAGAATGGAATCCCAAAAAATTCTGAAAATGAGAGCATAAAAAGTTAGAAACTAAACATAAAGTAGGTGGGAAAAGTAGCCGTTATTGGTTTTCAACTTTTTTCAGTTTTATTTATTTTTATTTTCATTGTCATTTTCATTTTCATTTTCATTTTCATTTTCATTTTCATTTTCATTTTCATTTTCATTTTCATTTTTATTTTTATTTTTTTCCCTTAACTAGCCAATAAAATTTGTTTTCTAATCAACGCTCATTTTTCTAGTACTTCGCCCACTAGTAAGCTAGTTTTCAAATCAATACTGCCAACAACCCTTAATGGTTTTCATTATTATTATTTTTTTTTAATTTTCTAAAAATTGATGACATGGAAAATGTTAGACATAGACTTTATAAATATTCATAATTCTTAAAAATATAGCATTGAATATTTTGTATGTTGACATTTTTTAGCATTGATTTATGGAGTGATGACCAATAACTGATGATAGACACTTGTTGATTTTTCTGCATGTTGTTGTCAAAGGTAATTAAGGATTATATCCCAACTACTTGCTAAAGTCATAAACAAAAATTTTCATCTTTAGAACAACTCCTTGTAATGAAAATATTTTGTAAAAAACTAGAAACAAATAAGACCTTTTCAATCAAGCATAATATCAGCAATGTCAAAGAAATATAAATACCAACAATAAACCATTAAAATAAATCATTTATATATACATGAAATAATGTAGTTTAGCTTATGTAAGAATGATTGGTGGTTTATAAATTCTAATATATTTTTATTATTAAAATAAGAAATCCCTCAGATAAGATCTATTATTATGACTGGTATATATGGATTTGACTAATGGATGGAATGGAATGAAGATAAATGTCATCAAAAAAATTTATTTATAGGCTGAATAAGAAAGTCTAACTATGATATGCATAGGGATAATGATAGGTATTTTTAAAATATTTAGCTAAAACTAACTATTAACTTATAAAAATCTATCATACCTTAAATGATATTGCATGGATGGAGTGAATATACAATAACATATGATTTTTATGCATAGTAGTTGATGGAGAAATTGTATGAAAATGCCAAACTAAAAATAGAATAGAGTACATGAAAACATACCTAAATATTATATTATAGGATATCCTTATTATTGCTACTGTATTAGATCAAGGTCTTTGTTAGTCCTAACAATCAAGGACTAGATCAAGGTCTCTGTTATAATGCTAATGCCAATACCTCAGCCTTAATCTTGTTATTGATATTAACATTTCCATTCAAATCAACACTAACCTATCCAATATTTGTAGTACATTCCTATTCATTGACCATTGTTTTCTTAGAATTTAAATAAAACATTCAAGCTTCTCCTTGCAGCTACAAATTCTTTGTGTTTGTCTTCATTTGGCATTCTTAAAATTGAGCTATAAAATATCAAGGAATTAGCAACATAAAATATCAATAATTCACTTTTATTATTATTGTCAAATCCATTGACCCTCATAGAATCTATTCTAGCTTCATACATGATGATTTATTTGCTTTCAATGCTTGATTTATGAGTTGACCCACATGCCTGTCAATTTAGTTGCATGTAATTCTACATGCATGTATATTTATTTGCATACAATACCTAATTTGTGTGTTGACCCACATGCATGGAAATTTATTTACATGCAATGCTACATGCACGAATATTTATTTGCATGAAATCTTTGATTTATGCACTAATGTATATTATTAGATACTTATTTTAATGCAATATAAATTTATGCAACTAACTTCATACATGATATATTTCCACTTAGATTTATGCATGTAATCTAAATTTATGAAACTAACTTCATGCATGCTATCTTTTCACCTAGATTTAATCATGTAATTTTGTTGTATAGATTGATGCACAAAATTTATTATTTAAAATAGCTGAATTTTATACATGAAGATATGCATGCAATATTTTGGTCAATGTGATTTGTGAATTTTTTTCATAATTTTGCATGAAATTGATTATCCACATTTTTTCAGTTTGATTGTATTTACATGAAATTAGGATTGCAAACTATGTGGAATATGAACTCCTAGAATTTGGGCATGTGTTTTTATATCATTAAAAGAATTATATCTGATAGATATGCATATAACTCATAGATCTCCTATATTAATGTAATAATTCAAAATAACTTTGCTATATTTATTGTATGCAAGCATATAACCTTATGAATATGTTAGATTTTATGCATGCATTTTAAAATCATACAAAATCATAAATCTAATTTTATACATGCATGCATGTAGATTTACAATTCCACTACACTTCTTTCATGCATGTGGATATAATATATTATCTATTGTATCCTTGTTAGAATAGAATGAGATCAACTTAATTGAAAATTTGCTCTTGTTTTGTTATACAAATAAAATCACATGCAATATTTTCTAAGTCAACTGACCTAAAAATTATGTGATCCTTTGTTGAAATTTTTTAAAAAATTATAACTATATTTTATACTCCATATAGTTGATCTCAGTTCTTTTCCTCAAATAGTCAAGTTAATGTTTTAACGGGTATAAGGCATAAATAACATATTCCTCTTTGTGAATAGATGTAGAAATTTAGCCTAGTTTTCTCCATCTTTTATGTTATTTTAGACCATAATTTTCTTCCTCCAACCTACATAAACATTTAGATATTTTCATATGGTGTTAGCATTTGTTATTTTCTACACAACTGTGTTAGTATGGTGTGGGGGGTTTTTGCATGAAATTAAAATTTCTAAATCTAAATCGCAGAAATTAAAATTCTAAATCTACTTGTAGAAAAAAAAAATCTAATCAATGTTTCAAAAAAAAAATTCTAATCTATTTTTTAGGAAAATAACTTATAAATAAACCATTAACTAAGTATATCCTATCACAAATTTTGTAAAGAGACATTCCCTCTCACTAGGAACTTGTTTATCTATTGCCACAAGACAATTTTCTTAACAAATTCTAAATTTCCAAATAACACTATGTTCCCTATAAATGGCACCAAAAATGATGAGTCATCAATTAATCATTTAATAATTTCAATCTAGGGTTAGTCTCCAAAGTTGTATGTAATAGGAGAAAGAGATCTCTACAAACCGGTCTCTTTTATCACAATCAACACTTATAGGAATTGAAAAGCACACTTGTAGGAATTGAAAAGCACACTTGCAAGAAATTAAATCAGACCACACTTTTCAAAAATGTAAATCATACTTGCATAAATGGAAAATCACACTTGTAAAAATTAAATAAAACTTACAAGAAAGTAAATTACACTTGCAAAAAAGTAAATTGTTTAATTAAAAATAAAGGATAAACACATAAAACACATGTACATTCACAAAAAAATTTATATCAAATAAATGTCTACATAAAAAATAAATAATAACAATTCAAAATCATAATTACATAGTAAAGAAACAAATAAAAATGTATTTATCCATCTTCCTTAGAATGAGTGGCCAACTCATTCCTCGAAAGAGTATTTTAATCAGAACACCATATTTTCTATGACAAACCTCAAAATGTATTATTCATAACTAATATTGATTAAAATGGTGTGGGAGGTTGAATTAATAATCTCATGCTTCCAACCAACTCCTTATTCAACAATAATGATCATATATGCTCTCCACCAAATATGGAGAGAAACATAACAACTTAGATATTCTAGCTTATCTCAATCTTTTACAAAATATGAAGAGAGAAATTATTATCTATTTACAATATAATCTCAATATTCATGAAATATGAAGAGAACTATTTATCGAATAAAATTATAAAAATCTATATTTAGATGTAATCTTGAGCTAGTCAATAGATAGACCTACACAATCCATAGATATGCCTATAGAGTTAAAAACTTTAGAGTCCATAGATTTTAGACCTATAGAGTCTATAGATTTTAAACCTATAAAGTCCATAGATTTTATACCTATAGAGTCCATAGATTTTGAAACCTACAGAGTCCATATATTTTGAAACCTATAGAGTCCATATATTTTAGACTTGTAGAGTCCATAGATTTCAAACCTGTAGAGTCTGTAGATTTTAGACCTATAGAATCTATGGATTTTTTTGAAGTTGTATTCTTTTAATTGTTGATGACTATAATGGCTCCCTTGACATTTGATGCTTTGAACTGATCTTCAATCAATGAACGACATAGATGTAGAGTTATTGACTGAGTCTGTAGATATGAATTGAGTGAGTCCATACCTATGCCTAGAGTGCTTGTAGTTCACTTCAAAGCTGATATTTGGTTGGATCTTCATACTAAAGTGTAATATAGCTTATTATGGGCAGCATATACACACATTAAAAGTTTTTTTCAAATACTTAATAACAAGAATCAACAAATAAGAAGACAATTATTTATAAAAAAATAACCAATATATAGTTCTCTATTTCATTCTAAATAAATCATAAGTTTAGAAACTACACTTAGATCCACTTCTTATGCAAGGAAAAAGGATGTTATTTCATGGATATAATGAACTATTTTATGGTATCATCATTTTATATATTTGAAATACTAGGCCAATAAGGCTATTATTGTTTTTAAATTCTATGTGAAATTTTAATACAAAGTTGAATCAAAAATGACTCTAAACATTTTATGCATATCTTCATCAGATACATGTTTTTGGGTCCAATAGGTCGACGCAATACTCTTATTCATTTTCATAAAACATACTAGGTCAACTATATCGATATAATATTCTAGATATCTTCCAAAAAACCTACTAGGTCAACTAGGGTAATATATTCATCTTGATAGGATTTTTAATAAATAAATAAATAATTTTAAAACTTGGTCGACCAAGTCAACCCAATTAGAAGAGTTTTCAAGTAATAGTCAATACACTTCAATATAATTTCACATTCCTCAATATCCTCCAACCAACAAAGGTTCCTTTCTTTCTCTTTATTTCAATTTAATTCTTATTTATAGTTTTGTTTTTCATAGTTTAAAGTCTTTAAAACTGCCATAATACATCAAACTAGGTCGACATAGTCGACCTAGTTTTGTATTTTATCTTTTGTATGAAAGACTAGGTTGACCCTATTGACATAGATCTTAAATAACCTTGATTATATAGTATAGTAAGACACTATCACCTTTTTTTTAATGTTTTCATACACTATCATCTAAATAGATTATGTACCATCTTTCAAATTGGTAATTAACAATTATATGCTAGTAATTACTTCACCCATTTAATTTGAGTTGTTTGCTTGCTTATATTAGCTCACATAGTCTAATTAATAATTTTTTAAATATACCATTTAGTTTCACTATTTTTCTCTTTCTTTCACACACTACCAAATAACATAATTTCAAAATTTATTTAAACATTTATCTATGCAATGCCTACCTACTTATATTTCATCACCAAGGGGGAAGCCAACTTGGTTTTTTATCCATGTATAAACACGTGGTTAGTGGTATACATTGGAAAAGAACCCAACACCCTTATCACTATATGATTTTGAAGTGATGGGGTAGGCCCTAATAACAAACTAGTACCATTGCCAACATAGATCCTTTTTAGCTTAAACATCCTAAAACTATCCATAGATTGCTTTCTAGATCCCCATTTTTTGACAAATTCCCTATCACACATAAAATAACACATTATAATAATCTAAAAAAATTTAGAATGCTCATTTTTTTAGCATTTAATTTTTATTTGACTGCTTGTTCTTTGTTTATTTTATATTGTATTGTAAAAAAATTGCATTATCCAATGTTGGTGCAAGGTTTTGTGTTGTGTGCCTTAATTGGATCATTCTCATTAACCTAATTGATTGTGTGTTTTCTTCCATTTATTTATTTAAAATTTCATTGTAAAATTTTTCCCTATTTTTAGTACACTTTCATTCTGTTCAACATAGTCTCTTATAAACTATCTATTTTTGCTACCTACAATACTGAGTCAACCTAGTTGACCCCGTATTCTATTCTACCTCTCAAGATATAGTACTAAGTCAACCTTGTCAACTTTGTATCTTTATCAGGTTGTTTTATATCCTAGGTTATAGTTTTAGGTTAACCCTATCAATTCTATATCTTTATTCACTCAATTTTTAGACTCTATTTTTAGTACTAAGTCAACCCAATCAAATTTATACTCTTATCTATTCATTCATATTTTCTTTATTTTTCATCACCTTATCCTTACCTAATATTCCTCCTTCATCATAAACTTTCTATTTGAAGACAACATTGAGTTTAATTCAATATATATGATAAGTCTTACCAACCCTAATAGGTTCTCTCATAAACAGCTTATGGCTTCTATCATAGATCAAAGAAACATTCATATAGCCACTTGCATAATAAACTATGGGACCCCTCCTCAATCTTATTAAATTCAAAATCCTCTCTTCTCACTTGAAGATCTACCAAAATTATAGTATACACCTAAAATTCTCTTCTTCATCTCTAAGTTTCTTCAACATTAAGGAAAGTATCCTTCTAATATTTACCAATTGATGATAAATTATCAAGTTTAAGAGCCTAATTCATCTTCTCCTATGTTTTCACATGAATTTCAAGATATTATCTTCTTTGCTTCCTAGCCTCTTCCTCTATTTTGACCCCTTCTCATATCATAAGTTCTTCTTCTTTGACTTCTTCTACCTCCATGACTAATATCTCTACTAATATGTCAAGTTATACATCTTGTGGGCCTCTTCCAAGACCCAATCTTATCAATACCTCTACTAGTACATATTTTGCTACATAAATAAATTATACTACTAGTGCCTCACTTACTAATAGATCTTCTCAAGATCCTACTAATACTCATAGTGGTACCCATGTCACTACTACCATTCTTCAAACAATAATGGAACTCAAACTCATCAACTCCTATTACAAACTCTAATCAAATGAATTCTTTTCAATCTAAAAATTCAAATCAAATGATGTAAATGTGAAATCACCTTATCCATATTCAAACACACCCTCAACAGATGTTATGGGAAATGCATAATCAAAATGGTCTTCTTTGGGATTCTCATGGAAATATTATCCCTCAACCTCATCTTATTAATAAAACAATCAAACATCTTCAAAACTACCATGTTACATCTCAAATTATTAATATAGATATAGGAGGTATCTCCTCTACCATCTCGTATAATAGATCAATTGATCCTACTCTTCATTTAAAAACATTTGGAAAGCTATATAAATATTGAGTCAAATTAAATAGCTTTGTTGCTACCAAGATATTATCCAAAAATATCGTGGTTAATGATTTATATTTGTATTCCTAATTTATAACTCATTCTATTACTAGTTTATAAGATTTAGTAAATGCTCTAGTTTGAGAGTTCTAAACTAGTGATCTTCTTAATAATACCTTGGCCAATTTTATAAATCATAAGTAAATTATATCTAAAACTATAAAAAAATTCATTAAATGATGGAATACCTTGTGTTACAAATGTCAACATAATATGGTAGATGACAACATTTTCCATCTCTTTGCTAAAGTTTTTTTCCCAATTTACAATATCAAGTCCAAACTCTCTATCCACATACACTAGAGGAGGCTATTAACCATGCTTAATTTAAATATTTTTTTATGCATCAATTTAAGACATACCAACCTTCTAAAGTTACTCACATGTTACTTAAAAATAAGAATAACCATGCTACCAATGATGGTGTCATGGGATCTTATGATACCATTCACACTATTCAAGTTATTATTCCTAACCAATCTTCAGAACAAGTTTCCCCTCCTAACCACATCACCAATCATCATTCCTCATCAATCAATAACATAAATGTTCACAATCCTTTATCCTTAGTAAAATTACCAAAACATCTAATAAGGCCTTTCTCTTGATAACTTGATCTCACTCATCCTATGAAATTTTTGTATGATCCCAATAAATTTTGTTGGTTTCACGCTAGTTAGGGTCATTCTCATGAGACCTTTAGGAATATTCATAATTTGGCTATGGATTTACTTCATGGTTATAATTTTGACCATAATTATATCATTCATCAATGCCAACAAGCCTATGACATTGATTTAATATCCCATGAAAAACAAACTAAATCTCAAGCTTTGAATCAAGCTAATGCTTATTTGGCCATATATAAAAATCCTCTTCCAAATTATCCAGATACCAAAGACATGCCTACCCCTTATACTAATAATGGTTATATTATTCCTTACCCAACACTTAAATATAATGTCATCAATATGATTAATATAAAAAGGGTGGTTGCTTTCATTGATCCTTAACCCATCTACACACCTCCATTATCTCTCATATTTCATGTTATCCAAGATTCTTCTCCAACTCACTTAACCGAGTTGGGGAAAGATAACCTTATGTATTCTGATAAACCAATCCCAAGACCTCCTTTGGATAACATTTTCCATACTATTTATATCATCCCTCCATTTTATTTACCTATCACCAATGATACTCAAACTTATATCAACACTTCTAATAATTCTCAAGCCCAAACTATATCACCTAATCCATATTCTCAACATAATCTACAAACTTTCCCTCTTATTAAACCTTATCACTCTTATCAACATAAATTCACATGTTCTTTGACTCCTTTTGAGGACCTCCTTCAACACTATGTACTTATTTACAACAATATTCTCATGGGTTATGATCAATGGGATCCTATCATGGAACTCACTAATATCCCATCCCAAATCCCATTTCTTAAACTTATGAGGACCTCTCTTCATCATTGTAACCATATTATGTAGATTTTATTTGAAATTAAAATCCTTCATCCTCCCCTAGCAGGATGTGAAGCCACCTTATTTGGATTAGAAGATAGAATTTTATAATAATATGAAGAGATGTCTATACATGTTGATGAAACAATGGACACTTCTCTTTCCCTAAAATTACCCATTAATTATATGATCCTTGATGAAATTTTGCTTCATGTAGATGATCCTCCTCTATTTATCAATGTTCAAATTAATGATATCCAAGTCAAGCAAGCCTTGATTGAGGAGGGTTCCAACACCTATGTTTCCTCTCATGATTTTATCAAAACCCTTGGATATTTTGAATGCAATATTAATTCCACATGTAACACATTTCAAGGCTATGACAAATGGAAAAGGACTCCTTTAGGCTATGTGTGGATCCCCATTACCATCCCACCTATCACCATTCATGTGAAGGTGATGATATTCAACTTTCCTCTATCTTACAACATTTTACATGGTAGGCCATCAAATCATCATATTCAAGTATTTGATTCTACTTACGCATGTGTCACATTTATTAATAATGGATCCATCTATAGGATTCAAGGTGACATCAATCCTTGGAATTTTGAACAATTCTAAGATGGTGGTGTATTAAAGAATCCTATCCTTGAGCCCTTGACAAAAATTCCATTTAATGAATCTAAATGATTTAACTTCCTTGTTAATTCCACTCAAGTTTAAAATGGTCATCTTTAACTCATTGGGAATATACATGCTAGCCTCCTAGATTTTGATGATGATGAGCATAATGAAATCAATCTCAATATTAAAACTTTGGATCTCTCACCTCATCTCATCTCTCAACTTCTTGATTTTTTAAACCTTTCTCATCAACCACCTTGTGATGACATCCCAATTGCCTTAAATAAGACCCAACATTCCATTCATCACACCACATCAGATGACAAGGTCATCCCTACCTATGCCATTACTATTCATATACCTGATTATGATGATGGTTATACCTTAGATGTTCCATTCTTAGTAATTATAGTTTAGGCTTGAGATACTAATATTATTCTTTATATTCCTCTTTACTTCAATATTTTACTATATCTTCCCATGTTCCATCTTATATCATTCTTAATTTTAGCATTTTTCCTCATTATCATAGGATAGAGATGGTGTGGAAACCTTGAGTTTATTAATAACCTTGTACAAGTATGATTATGGATCATGATATGATTGGTCCCTATCACTTTATTAGATAACATGACCCCCATAACATACTTATCCCTAAGATGTGTGTGACTCTCCTTTGGCCTTCTATGGACCCCACCCCTCCCTCAATAAAGCCTAATTTGGATCTAATTACCACTCCCTCTATATTTGTGTCTCTCCTTATTTCTAATCCTATTACTCCCTCAGTTGATTATTTCCCAATATATACACCAAACCCACCTTTTCTTAGTGATGGTTTTCCTCCCTTTACTGTAGCTAACTACATCACCCATCAAATGGGATGATAATACTTATTGTGACATTCATAAAGTTGTCAACCACTAAACTAGAGATGTTGCCCTATACTAAGCTCTTTTATCTTCTGTTACACCTCCTCTTGTGAGTACACCTGCCAAGACTACTCATAGGTGTATCTGTTGCTTCCATAGCATAGATAACCATTTCTCCAGAGATTGTCACAAGCTAAGACAATATATTGACACTTTTTATCCTACCACTCCTAGACCTTCAAACAAAGCTACACCTCCTCCAAAAGTATTACTTGAGTATATTCCTAAGTACATAGAGGTATATTGTCTCTAGTACCAATGTCGTACACATCACACTGATCATTATCACATGCTTTAGCAATATCTCAAGGATTACCTCTTAACCATTCCTTCACCTTATACCATTCCTCCCATAGGTTGTTCTCATAAAAAGGCTCACCCTTCTTCCCTCATGGATTCACATCATATGGTCCCATATCTTCCTATGGTCCTTTATTTGCCTACTATTCCTCTATATATGAATCCCTCACATCTAGACCTTCACTCACCCATAGATCCTTCTCCATATGCGAGTTCGTTAGCCATGGAACCTTCCCAATTGGTAACCCCTTCATCTCCCATAGAAACCACTCCCATGCATTATCCTAAATATCCACTGAACTATGTTCCTCCTCAACATGATCCTTTAAGCATTCCTACATTTTCTATCAAGGATATTTTACATGAAGTATATTCTGAAATTTCACTAAAGATAGACAAGATATTATTAGTAGTTTGTATTTAACCTCATAGAGACTTATCAGATGTTATGGATAATGTGTGTGGACAAATATATCAGTACTTATGAACACATACATGGTGTTCTTACATTTTTATTTAGATTGGATATGTTTTCCAATTTTATATTTATCTATTTTATATCATATGACATTGTGTCAAATTCTTATCTAGCTTACATGGTGACTTTGATTTCACACTTTATATTCCTTATGATGTCATTATGTTCTATTATGGATTTATCTTTCCTTGTGTCATTCTATTTTATTATTGAATTCATTTTCTTATGATTTCATTTTTTTTTCATGATTTTTTTCTATCTTATCTCTATAAACATTGATAATAGTTATTATGACTTGGTTATGTAAACCTTGATCCCTTTAGTCACTCCTTCTTTACCATGTGATCAATTAAAAAATAATTCATCTCATTACAATATTATTTTACAATTCCACTTTGGATCTCCTTTTAGTCCCTTTTATTCCCTTTCACAAACTGAACATATACATGGTTGAGACTTGAGATAACATGTTGGTTCATAGTTAAGCCTAAGTGTTATAGTTATTCTTATCTTTGGATACTCAACTTCCTTTGGCCTAAGCCTAAGTCTCATTCATGTGTAAAAATATATCTCTCATGATTAGAAATAATAAGTTCATATGGAGGAATCTTAAAATCCATAATTACATTCAAATCCAAATCATTTAACAAAAGGTAATGATCCAAAAGATAAACATTCAAAATTATCAAAAGTCAAATCACACTAAAAGATGTGATTCTAAGCACATCTCCTTTTTATAATCAAAGATAAAATTCCATAGTTGACCTCACAATAGATTCAAGGTCCATTAGGTGTGGTAGGCTAGTATATTAGAAAAGGATGATAAAAAAATATTTTAGTGCTACCTACTTTCTCACACCAGTGCACAATTTTTGCAATTGATCAACAACTCTGTAAGAGGTCATAAGGAATAGGAAACACATCATGGGAAGGTAGGTAAATTTTAATTTTATTGCTCAAAAATACCTACATGAGTTGATATTATTATCACACTTATTTTCCTACATATTTTTATGTCTTTAGCAAACATGTATCTTATATATATTGATGGTCATTAGTCACTTAGTGTCTTCTCATATACTTAGTGTGCCTCGTCTTCTAAGGTATTCTCATAATATGCCTACATTATATTTTTACATTCCTTTTTTCACTCCATAAAACCCTAATATTTTCTATTGAGAAATATTTATTTGTTCATTGATCACTACCCTAGGGATTCCATTTGTGAGTTGCATTGTAAGACCATGGATAAGACCTGACCTTTCTGATAAATTACCAAAATTTTAAAATTACCATTCTAAACATCCCATTTTACAATATTTTCACATTATATCCACTTTATTGGTGTTACGTTTGTTGGTTTTAGTGTAATACGATGGATAGGACCTGACCTTCCTCAAAAAAAATTCCAATATCCAAGTCACAATGAATTTACATGTGTCAAGTATGAGATAAGATGTGATTGATTATCAGTTACATGTGATTGACATGTTTCCCATATTAATTTAGTATGTTTTATGATTAATTAATTAATATTTAGTCTTTATTATTCTTATTTTCCTATTGCACGTAAGAATCCAACCATTTTTATTAAGTTTTTCATACTTCCCAACTTGAATTAGTGTGATTAATTTAAGACATTTTTTGCCAATTTTGTTTCTCTTTTATACTTCCCAATGTGATTTAGTATGATTAATTGAATTACTTGATTTATTTTTATATCATTTCTCATTTACATTCTTTACATTTTATCACATTAATTTTCATACTTCTGAATGTGACTTAGTATGATTTTACTTGTTTTAATTTGGTGCTTCTCTCTTTCCTGGTTTAAGAACAAATTTTTACCTTCTTTTTTACCACTCTTTGGTTTCTTATAATTAATCATATTTTCATATTACATATTTCCCAACATGAAATAGTATGTAATTTATTTATTTTTGATTTCTTATACTTTTCTGAATCTATTTCACCTATTTTTTAACCATGCATGTGTCCTACAAATGATAGAAAAGAAAACACAACACATATATTTCCTATAACATATACAAAAAAAATAAAAAAATTACTAGAATGAGATAATATGCATCCATAAACACAACCTCAATACAAACACATAAGATCAACATCCATTTATCAAAATAATATATTGTGTTTTTGATACAAAAATGTAAAACTACATCACTCAAGATCTAAGGCTATGCTCTATCAAGTCTATCTCCATACTTACCATATATTCTTTGGATAGTCCCCTCCAAAAACTATGATGTAAATATGACATTCAAGATCTCATGCCTTCTACCTTCCCTTGTAGGTTGTCCATCTTGTCTTGTACATATCTTAGCTAAATAGTGGTAGCCAAATGTGTGGCTCTCTCTTGAACCAAGGCCTACCATGTTTGTGCCTCTCTCACTCCCACCCCTACTATTTTTTATGGACCATCTATATGTGCCTATAATTTCCTCATGACCTCTTTAGCTAGTGTAAACTAGATTTCCTAAGCTAGGGTAGATGGTACCATGGGATCATCTAATGTGTTAGGGTCATATGGCATCAGCACTATGTCTAGGATATCATGGAGTGATCACCTTGCCAAGGATCTTGATCTGGTCTCCTCATCCTTGATAGGATCTATAAAATTCAAATAGATAGATGTTTGTTTATGGATATATCTCAAAATCTATCTATCAATAATATATCAATCAAACCTTATAAAACTAGTCCTTTATTTTCAAAGCTTAAACAAATTTCAACCATTTATTACCTATCCTAGTGTCACCAAGTACCATCTCCCCATATTCTCAACCATTAGGCTCAGTCTCTCCATCATCTCATCTTTTGAGTATGAGATTCATGGGATGCCTCCCAATCAATTAAAACCTTAAGTTCACCACACTTTCATATCTCAAACCTCACCTCAATGATGCCTCTATAGATTAGCTCTACCCTAGGCCAACTAATTGGTCATTATAGATGACCACCCTCTGTGTTATTTCTCATCACTAGTGTCTCCATCAATAGTGTGATTGAGGTGGTAATTCTTGATTCTATTGTGCTACCAGCTATGGTACCTATAACACTCCTTCATCCACATCCATATCCCCTCTAGTTTTTGGTCATCATGGTCAACCTGTCTATGGTCTCTCACACTGTAGTTTGATCTTCAATATAGTAATTAATGGTCCCTCTCCTCCTCTCCCCCTTGGATCTCTTATATGTTTAGCCCAAAATGTGGGCATTGTTATAGGATCCATGAAGTGAGGAAGTTTGAACTATCCTATTAATAATTCCACTAGATGTAGCTCTACCAACCATGGGTAGTGGCCCATGGTTTGTGCTCATGGAAACTTTGGTGGCACCTTCTTCCAACTTAGCTAAACTATCATAATGTGTGCATAAGGATACCACATGATCTATCTTCATATGACTATCTATAGTGCTAGCATATGGGGCATATCCCACACTTTTTGATCATATCTTCATCTCAATATTCAAGGTAAATGACCATCAACCACATGGAGTAACCTAGCTGATTGGTACATTAAGAACCTTTCATATATCTAGGCACTCAGTAATATCATTATCACCATGGAATTTTTCCTTATAGATAGCATCCCATACATATCATGCATGAGTTGAACCCAAATGATAGAACCCAAGTCATATAATATCCACTACATCAATATCAATTAGCATAAGGCTATCATGTATAGTGGTACCTTACCATCTAACCTATGACATAACACTTATGATGTCACAATTCCAATTACCACCTTTTTTATATCTAGAATTTGGGATATGTAAACATCAAATATACTCACCCTCAAACTTGGGTAAATTCTATCCAAGTAAATTTCCTATTGAGCTAATTCTCATCTCTCCTCATAACTATTTGATATCCCTATGATCATTGACATCCCTCCTATAAGAAGTCCAATTAAAGCATGGACATCCTCCAATGTGATACCCACCTCAATGGTATCCCCATCCACCTATCATAATGCATAATGAATTCATGAGACTATAGGATCTCTCTTGTATACCATTACTAAAATAATAACAAAGCCATCAAAAAAATATTATGCACAAATAGTCTCCATTATTTCCTCAAAATAATAATACAAACATACTTTCACTTCTCTCTCTCTCTCTCTCTCTCTCTCTCTCTCTCTCTCTCTCTCTCTCTCTCTCTCTCTCTCTCTCTCTCTCTCTCTCTCTCTCTCTCTCTCTCTCTCTCTCTCTCTCTCTCTCTCTCTCTCTCTCTCTCTCCCCCCACTAGACTAGGATAAGTAATAGGAGTGCTTATTAAATATTCATAAAAGATTTTTATGTATAAAAAATAATTTTTTGTGTGAAAAAAATATTAGTTGATATGGAATATTTGCATGCGAAAAAAGGTGTGCAAATATTCAATACATAAAAACTAATTAACTTAATCCCAATTAAGATTAACTTTACAAGTGAGTTTTAACACTCACTCCAACACCCTCCATTCAGTACAAAATAGGGAGTAATAAAAGACAAATCAAAGAGACTGAATGGTTCCCAAGAATAGGGCCTGATTAGGTACCCATGTACAAATCATAGTGAAATACAAAGTGTCCCTATGGTAACCAATCCATCTTAGCATAATACATGGATGACAAATTGTTATAAATACCAAGTCAAATAGGAACTTGTACTCTATATGAGGCTAACTCTATAAAAACATTGATCTTAAAATACTGGGAAAAATAGTCACCAAAGATGAAATATATCACCACAAGGTACCGAAAAAGCTAGTAACAATAACTAAATTTGAGAGAGAAAATAAGCATATGATATAATATATCCCAAGAAAATAAATGACTCAATACTGTAATTTAATGTTTAAGAGGTGCACTAGATGAAATTAATACCATCAAATACAAATGCACTTAGAGGACTTGAAATTCTCAATGTAACTCAAATCTATGTGAATAGTTTGGATCCACTGCTTGATCACTAAAAATAACTAACACTAAAATTCACCAAAATTGCTCTTAAAAAAAGAGACTATCAGATGTGTTAATAGTGAAAAATGATTCACCAAATGAATTTTATCTATGGCCAAAATATGTATTAAACCAAAGGTTAGAAAGGAACATGACAAAAGAAGAAGTAGGATCTACATCATACCCCACCCATACTACTAACTAGGTGGAGTGATATAAAAAAGGTCTATATGAGTGGACTGAATCCACTACTTGAACACTAACATGTTGACAATGAATTCACCAAAATAGATACTCTTCATAAGGAGATCAAGCTCAAAAACAAATGTTAAGGAGACTATCAACTTTTAAAAAAGTGTTGATGATACAGATTAAATATCTCATAGGAAAATGGCCCTGATGGTGATGGGATAGTCAACAACTGAAGAGTAAGTGCTTAGCATGAATCACATAAACATGAATAAAAAGACTCCATGACTGTCAGTGTGACAACAATTAAAGATCATATACAAGAAAAAACACTAGATGATGCATAAAACCTAGAATGTGATCAATCTATATAAAATGCCATCAATAACAAGAGAGTTATTCCTAAAACAAGGGAGTGGTGTGCGACATAAAACCATACTCAATAATGTAGGATGTCAGACTCTACCTAAAATATGTCCATGAGTTCAAAGTGTGATGACAAGGGAAATAATGTGGGCAAAGAGGGTACGAGTGTAATAAAAATAACCTCCAAAAAATGAAGGTAAGGAGGAGTGAGAACAAGTTTGTTTTATTTGTGAGGGGGTCTGACCTCTTGCTAGGACAAACCTCACCCTCTATTATTTGACACATGATAATGAAAGAGTGATATCAAAACAACAAAAGTGGCTTCAAAAATGACCTCCCAAAAATATTTTACACCACATAAAAAATTATACCCCCAATAATAAATTATACCCCCAATAATAAATTTCACCACCTAATAATAATGACCCCTTACACTAATAAACTCCCTTTAAAAAACACAATATTTTTGTGAAATATTTACATCTCAAAATAATATGACCCATATGAGGATAAAATAACCCCACAAAAATTTCCCATTTATAACAATTGTCCTCCCATTTATAAAGTAAAAGCTCCTTTTATAAAGAATAGTCCTCCACTTTATAAAGTAACTCCATATAATAAAAATATCTCCACTAAAACTTTAAACTCCTACTATGTGTAAAAAAATCTACCCTTTTATAAATTGTCTCTCCTCACTATAAAAATTTCCCCTCAAAGTGATACAATATCTATTAGTTGTATTGGATAGGATAGAACCCATAAACACCATGACAATTGAAAGTTTTATTAAAAATATACCTCATCTTATGACCAAATTCAATAAATAGGCTTACATAACTTAGGTGTGTAGCCTAATGGTGTGTGAGGGATGGGTCAAACTAGGTAGTTGATAGATCTATGTGATTTATGAAAGAGGTAGGGAAACTTAGTGAAGAATAGAGTATTGATCAGTAGTTGGCAAGGGAAGATCCAGATGAGCTGGGGGAAGTAGAAAGCTAGAAAATGGTACGTAGATTGGTAGGTAGTTGTTATTCCCTAAGGAGTAAGAATATTTGGCATAGATATTGAGTTGTAGCTAGTATATAATGATGTGATTGCTAGTTTAGTGGAGACCAATTCAAAAATGCTAATTCACAATAATAAACTATTAAATGTTATAGTCCAAACATATAGAAAATGTTATGGACTGATCCATCAATAAAATAAATCTAAATGGTGAGACTATTTTGTGTGATTTAAATGATGATCCTATACAAAAATTCCAAGTGAAAATATAATTTAAACCAAAAAATAGTGAAGATATGGAGTAGCTATCAACTAGGAGGAAGAAACCATCATTTGGTGGAGAACCTGAGTGGGTGGGCTTGAATCTGATAAGAGTTACATTTTTTATTTAAATTTAGCATTAATGTCATAGGGGATAGATAGTTGGGAGAAGAAATTTTTAAAGTTATGGAGATACTCTATACTTAATAATTTAACATTTGATGATGTCCACTAGTTTATATGAGTGAGACTATATTCACTCCATTTTCCCTTACCGATGAAATGCAAATAGAATGTATGAATAATAGCATGAGGATTCCAAACAAACCTTGTAGGTATATAAGTCATTAATTATTAGATATAATGCTAATGACTCATAATCAATTAAAAAATACATAGAGGATGCAAAGGAAATTACCTAATTCATATAACACATGATGTTTAGATCTATGTCCTCTAATTGCTCAACCGTAATGAAATGTATTACATCAATGATTGTTTGAATGAAGGTCAAAATAAAAAGTACAAAAGTAAGATCAAAGCAATGATAAGTGAATAAAAATCAATACAATAGTGTAAATACATATATCTATGATGCAAATAGATTTTGATGCATAATGTGACTAATGTTAAATGTATTCTAATAGCCTTGATGCTGAGACTCACATGATTGTTTTTCACTACATGAAAACTAGGCCATAAATAATAAATTTTTTAAGATCATAAAATATATTGTTATACGACCCTAGTTAAATGCCAAAGAAAAGTAAAGATTCTTAAAAATAGTGTTGAAAGGTAGAGTAATTTCTACATGGAGTTACTCTGATTCAAAATGCACAATGCATTCATGAGACTATAGGATCTCTCCTACATACCATTACTACAACAATATCAAAGCCATCAGACAAATATTATGCATAAATAGTCCCCATTATTTCCTCAAAAGAATAATACAAACATCCATCTGCATATTTCTCTCTCTCCACCAAACTATGCTAAGCAATAGGAGTGCCTATTAAATAGGCATAAAATATTATTATGCACAACAAATAATTTGGTGTGTACAAAAAATATTAGTTGATATGTAATATTTTCATGCATAAAATAGGTGTGCAAATATTCAACACATAACAACTAATTAACTAACTCTCAATTAATCTTATCTTTATGAGTGAGTTTTAACGATCACTCTAACACCACCACCCACCTAGATGTATTAGTAAAGTTTTGTAAGGCTCCTAGAAACATGACTACTAGGTCCACAATCATTGGAACTCATCACATCTCCATGATTCCTCCTAAGCCTAGTGAAACCAATCTAACCTAGTCTACCTCTAACAAGTTGTCTAATAGATCCAATAGCCATGATGTGTCCACTAGTCACTAAAATATTTGGCACCCCTACAATGATAAAACAACAAAATATTTATTAGACCTTCATGTCACTTATAATCAAATATATTATTGATAAAATTTTATCAAAAATAAACCTAATTTTCCTTAATCTATTCATTTCCTACAAATTCCACCTATTTTTAGCCTAGTTGGCCAATTTATTTCTTATTTGGTTAACCTAGTGCCTTAATTTACTACTTCAATGAATTTCCTACATTTCAGTATTATACCAACCACTTAGTCACATACTAAGTTGACTAATGGTACCGGGTCGACCATGTGGACTTAACCAACTAAGTTCACCCTTTCATTTTCCCCCTTAGTACTAAGTTGGTAGTTTAGAATAATCAACTAAGTTAGCACTAGGGTAATAATTTATCCCTCTACCTAAATAAACTATTTCAACCCATACCTACTACATAAATAATATCAAAATCTAAATTTTAACCTACTAGGTCGACTGAGTTAACATAGTTGGTTTAGATTGTTGACTCTTTAACCCACTCATTATAAATGTCTTTGACATTTATTACTCTAATTAATTTCAACCCATTTCCACATTTGATCTCTAATTCCATTAAAAACATTTTGGGGTTAATTTCTATTTATAAAAATGGTCTAAATTATAAATTTCTATAAAACACTTAATTTCCAATAAAATACTCAAAAGAAATTTGAAATTCTTAGTTGCCTACTTGTGTTGTACCTGTTTTAGCTGCTAGGCATATTTCTCATCTCATCTATCATCTCCTCACCATCTTGGCTCTTTAGGCTTTCATTATTTCTCTTATATCTCTCTTTTTCTCTCAAAATAAGTCAAATAATATAAAATGACTTTCTTTTCACCCTATTTAAAGTTACTATTCACAATTCTTTACCTTTCAAATATTTACTATCAGATTCCTTATTTTGATCATATTTTTATTTTTATTAACTCATTTTTCCTTTCATAAAAATTTATGTAATTATGACATCGTAGAGAATATTTTCCACTATTATATGCCTATATTCTAAAAAATTTGATTTTTCACTCGTTTTACACTAATCTCTATAGGTTCACTTAATGTTCCTCACATTGGACACCTTCACATCTCTTGTAGTCTCCTTATTTGTCTACAACACTAAAGTAAGTAAATGTATGTGTTTTTTAATTCTATCATTTCATTTGTCTTATTTTATCCTTATTACATTTTACTTAACATCAACATTATGTGTCATCATGTCCTATTCTTGAATCACCATGCAATGTTACACTTATGTGACACATGATGAGCATCGAGTGGAGAATATGTATACACATAATATTTTCAAAATTTTATCAATTATTGATGATCTCTATCTTGAAATAGCCTATCAAGTCTCAATCTCTCTCAGTGCATACCTTAAAGGGTGTACCAAGAAAGGGAATGGGTAGGCCATTAGTACTTTGTAGGATTATTTTCACTTTTTTCACTTATTATCTACACACTTGTCTCCTAAAAAACATTTCCCTAAGATTTTTATTATCTCTTGTACACCCCTCCAATCATTTGCCACATTTTTTACCCCTTTTGATAGTTTGAAATACTAGGTCAACCTTATACTCTTATTGGTGAAACTCATTTAGGGTATAAGTTTTCTCTTGGCCAACCTAGCCTGAGACCCAGTTAGTTTTTATCAATAATAGTACTAGGTCAATTGGTTTGACCCTATCAACCAAAAAATTTTGGAAGGCTTAGGGTTATATATATATATATATATATATATATATAATATCATTTTTCCATTATTTAAAAAAGAGAAGAAGTAAGAGCTATTACACATCTGTTTATCCACCATTCTACTTGAAGATTAAGCTTAAACTTTTGTTGTCATTCAAAACGTGTACCCATGGATGTTCTACAACACAAAGGAGTGATTTTTGATGGAGTTATATGTGCGAAGGTGTTATCACATAAATACACATATGTAAGAGCATCATTTATCTCATTAGAATTATGAGAATGTCCCTAAGGCATGGGACCCTTGTGATCCTTGGGAAGAGCCTCCAGAGTAGGCTAAATTCCTTCTATTCTAAACACACCTAGTTTAAAACCAATGCGTAAGCCTAAAGAGAAGAAAGGAAAATTAAAGCTAATATAAAACTAAATTTTTTTGTGTAAAAAGGGAGGGAAAGGGTAAGAGATGATGAAATTAAATGGTGATGCACATAAGATAGAGTGAGTACTCCTACTATCATAAACATAACGCAAACTCCTAAGATCAAGACCATATCACATAGATTCTAACAAGTCACTCCAAATAAATAAGTATTTTTCATATAGGTGTGGGAACATAATGTAACATTGAGAGGGATGAAGGATATCCACATATAAAGCCAACATAGAACATAGTATGCATAGGATGCAACCTACAAGTGACTTTAAAATTTGATGTGGAGGTGTAGGGAATAGACAATGATGAGAGGGATGAACATTATGCATAGTCAAATATCCAAAAACACAAATAACACATAGAATATCAGAATAACATAAGGAGGTGAAATTATTTCTCATTAATTTACAAGGTTTTATAATAAATGTGCAAATTTTGAAAGTGTGAGGTTACTGAAGAAATGTTGACCCTTTTACAAGTGAAGAACTAGGATTTTATAATGAACAATCCTATTTTACAATAAATGCACCACTTAGGGTAGTAGATGTAGCCTTAAATTAATTTTGTGACATCATGGATATGCTTCTTTGCTTAGCGATTAGATCTAGATTTGGTGATAGAATCATCTTTGGATACATGTGTGCATAAGGGAATGGAACATTTATCTGACAAGGTTAGAAGGTGGTCCATACTCAAGTCATGATATCTTGTGGCCCCTTATGAATTTAATAATTCTAAAACTATCTCAAATGACCTTATTTATATCATTTTACCACATTGTACATGGTACTTTTTTATTGGTCTTGAGCATGGCACTATAGGAATGATATGCATCATCTAGGTGGGCTCGCAAAAGAGTTTGTTTAGAGTCTTAGACATAAGCAACATGGTCACAAAATGTGGGTAATACTTTTTTTTGGCTATTTTATGGGTCCCCTTTTCCTTCTACATCAACCAATTGTGTGGCTTTCATCTATGTTAAAAAGGGACTAGCCCTAGATGAGTGTCGAGTCACCATGTGGAGAGATGAAAATTATCCTAGGAGAACTACAAAGATCCCTACATCAAACAAGCATTGGGTCACCACATGGTAGTGATGAAAGGAAGGTTTCACACTACATATTTCATGGGATCGTATGTATGATCCTATGTGTAGGTGGATATCTACATTGGCTAGGTACAAGGAAGGCCTCAAACAAGGGTACATATAAATATAGAAGATCCTAGGTGTGCTTGCATGATTCATATCTACCTCCTGGACTCTTCCTTTACTTAACAATTGAGAACCTAAGGAACTAAATTCTAGAGTTTATGTACTTTTAGAATCACTTAATTTAAAATCCTATGCATAGACATGCATTGATAACTTTATGCAAGCACGAATATTCAATGATTTATTGCATAAACTTATATCTCTATATTGGGCTCAAAAATAGATAGGAAACATATGTACACTTTTTACTTGTAATTCATAGGACCTCGTAGGTGCATGAATATTTTTTAATCCCTAAGAGGCCATGCATAGATTGAGGGGTGACTTTGAAATTCAACACTTGTAGCAACCTTTGTAGGATACTTTTTTGCTAAGTGAGAACCTAGTTACATTTGAGCAATCCATAAGGCACAAATTCTTTGGAACTTATAGTTATTTATATTCTATGAATACACTAGATATGCACTTTTTAGATTTATAATGGATTGAGACTTCACCTTGACAAAACAAGAACTACGCCAAAAGGTGCTTAGAGGAAAATACCTAAGATAAGAAAACATCATGCATAATTCTTAAAAGAATTAAAACTATTCTTAAAAAAGGCACGTGGGGAACTTTAGGAAATGAAAAACATCTACTCTACTTATTTACAAACTATATACAAAGATTAATGGAGATAGTGGTTTAGAATAATCCCATTGACTAGGATAGGTAGCTCTTCTCCATTCATTCTATTGAGTTATAAGACATTAGATGGCTTGTAGCTGGTTATGGTATATTGAACACTCGATATTTCATCAAACTTAGTGTGCCTTCTATCCTTTTCTCTATCTATATCCCATTTGAGCACTAAGTCTCCCTCTTAAAAAATCTTGGTGCCATCTTTCTTATCAAACATCCTCTTGGTTTTCACTTGATGAAGCTTCGTAGTACATGCAACTTATGCTCTAGTTTCTTCGAGTTCCATTAGCTTGGCTAATATCACTATGAGGGGATCATTTTCAAGTAGTTCCAATGCATGTGTGAGTTTTAATTAAGGAAACTAAAGGGGTGTTGTTAATTTAGCTTCCCTTCTATAAAATAACATAAAAGGCAAAATCCCTAGCACTCTCTTAGGTATGATCCAATCAACTCAAAGAGTGGTTCTAATATTAGTATACCAAGCCCACTGACAATCCTCTAGAGTCCTTTTAATTATGTGGATTAGGTTCTTATTGGTGGACTCATCTAGACCAATACCCTGAGGATAATAATTTGGTGAGGTGATCAGATAGATATTGTGCTTGATATCCCATTCAGTGATCTTAATTCCAAATAAGGCTAGTGCATTATAAAAAATAATAGTGGCAAGGATGCTAAATCTCAATACAATGCCTTCATATAAGTTGAGGATGGATGTTTCATTAGCCTCCTTAATCACAATATCTTCCAACCACCTCATGAAATAGTTAGTGGCTTTGAGAATCCTTTTATACCCATTGCTTGATGTTGGATTAATTATGCCTATGAAATCTAGATCTCACTATATGAAAGGTTGATTGGATTAAATTTGGCATAGTGGTAAGACTACAATTCTTTGTTTTCTTATGAATAAGGCACATTTTATATAATATTACACATATGCATGTACATTTTGTAATAGAGTTGGATAATAATAGCCAGCTCACATGATCTTCATAGTAGTGGTATTGGGAAAATAATGGCCTCTTATAATACCATCATGGAATTCTTGAATAATTCTACTTGTTTGCTCTAGTTTTACACACCCCAAGAGAACCCCATTGAGATCCATCTAGAAAAGTGAACCATATATGAAAACATAGGGAATGAACTATAGTCTAAAATGCCTACACTTAGATTTGTTGAGGTTGGTGTTGGGGATCAACCAACAATGTTGATTACAATATGAAAGCAATAAATGTAGAATTAAACCAGAAAGATAAGTAACTAGAATCAAAAATATAGCAAGAAGAAGAGATACAAGAAACCACCCTGAAAACTTGTATTAAACTCTTTACAGATGGAATACAATTGAAGAAACTTCTTTTCTTCCACACCTCTCTCAGATGTACAGATCTCTCTCTAGATCTCTTTCCCTCAAGAGCTCTCTCTCTCAAGTACAATCACAATTCACACCTTAAATTGTCTATCTTACAAATATATTGTACTGTTCTTGTTCAATAAGCTATGAATATCTAATCCTATATATAAAATTAGGAAACATGAGCATGAATTTACAACTAATAGTTATGCCTCTTAAACAAGGGCTCTAAAATAGTCTTACTAATAATAGAGATGTGGACTTAAGACTATGACTTAATCCTAACATGCAAACAATCTGTTCTGTCCATGGAAATAGCTTTTTGGATGCACAGGTAACTGACATCAGTTCTTGCCTACTTGCACCTGACTGACATCGACTGATTCCTATCGACGTCGACATCTCCTAAACTGATCTTGACCGACATCGGTCACTCCTAACTGACGCCAGTGACTGTGTAAACCTGCAACTTCTACAATGAGCTCCTTTGGTGAAGCTTTTAGCTCCACACCTTAATAATCTCCCACTTGGAGATAAACAGCTGCACCAGTACCTATATAGCAACATCTTCTAGCTCCTCCATCTTCAACTCAATCATGAAGACCAACAAAAATTGAATGAAGATTCAGCTTCTCTTTTGCAACTGGCTTGGTTAACATATCTACAAGATTCTTACCTATATGGATCTTCTCCAGCTTCAACTCACCACCCTCCAATACCTGTCTTATGAAGTGGTACCTAAGCTATATGTTCTTTGTTCTTGAATGAAAGGCTGAATTCTTAGCCAAATGAATTGCACTCTGACTATCACTGTATAGTCTGCAACTCTCTTGCTCCTTTCCAAGTTCTTCCATGAACCGTGTCATCCATATCATCTCTTTGCTAGCCTCCGTGACTGCAATATACTCTGCTTTTGTAGTTGACAAGGCAACAACCTTCTGTAACTTTGATATCCAGCTAACCGCCGTTCTACCAAAAGTGAAAACATATCCTGTGGTGTTCCTTCTGCCATCCAAATCACCTACCATATCTGAATCTACATAACCATGTAGAGAAGTATCTAAACCTCCATAACAAAAATGTCTACTATTGGTTCCTCTCAGATATCTAAGGATCCACTGAACTGCTTTCCAGTGCTCCTTCCCTAGATTGGCCATATACTTACTTACAACTCCCACTGCTTGGGCAATATCCAGTCTAGTACACACCATTGCATACATTAAACTCCCTACTATGGAAGAATATGAAACTCTACTCATGTACTCTACCTCATCATATGAATTAGGACATTGTTCTTTACTCAACTTAAAATGTCCAGCCAAAGGTGTGCTTACCAATTTTGCATCCTGCATATTGAACCATTTCAACACCTTATTCACATAATCCTCTTGAGACAAAATCAACCTATGATTTTTCCTGTCTCTCTTAATGCTCATGCTAAGGATTTTATTTTCTCCTCCCAAATCCTTCATGGCAAATGTTTGAGCTAATTTCACCTTAAGCTCAGAGATATCCTACATGTGTGATCCTATAACCATCATATCATCTACATACAACAATAAGATAATATATATACCATTATCCAATCTCTTAAAATACACACAATGGTTAGATTGACACCTACTATAGCCATGCTCAGTCATAAACCTGTCAAATCTCAAATACCACTGTCTAGGAGCTTGCTTGAGGCCATACAAGCTTTTCTTCAATCTGCACACTAACTTCTCCTTACCTTTGACCTCAAATCCTTCTGGCTGATCCATATATATTTTCTCATCCAAATCTCCATGAAGAAATGATGTCTTAACATCAAGCTGCTTAAGATGCAAATCCTCAATAATAACTAAAGACAATACAACCCGTATAGAAGTCATTTTAACAATAAGAGAAAAAATCTCACCAAAATCAATACCTAGCTTTTATGTAAATCCTTTCACTACCAATCTGGCCTTATATCTCATCTTTCCATTCTCACCTCCTTTCAACCTGTAGATCCATCTGTTCTTCAGTGTCTTCTTTCCTACTAGCAACTCAACCAAATCCCATGTTTGGTTCTCTCTCAAGGAATCAATCTCCTCATTCATGCCTAGCTCCCACTGACTCTTGGATTCCACCTGTATTACTTCATCACAACTCTCTAGTTCTCCACCATCAGTTAGCAATAAATAGAATAATGAAGGGGAGTATCAAATTGGAGGTTTACTTACCCTTTCTAACCTCTTGATGGGCATCTGAGACTCATTCACAACACGCTGTCTGCCTAAATTCTCTTACAGTGACCGACTTCGGTCACTTCCAGGCCTGTTACTAGCTGATGTCAGTTTTTCCTAATTGACATCAATTCCTGACCTGCTGACATCAGTCACTATATGACCAACATTGGTTCCTGTATTGCCGACATCGGTTCCTGCCTGACCGACATTGGTCTCTGTGTTTTCCTGTCTATGATTAATTTTACTCGCAAGCTCATTTTGGACCGTCACCTCATCCAAATCTCCATTGCTCTGCCCAGATTGATTTCACTTCCTAAGCTGATCACTATACATCAGTTTTTCATTGAAAACAACATCACAGCTCCTAATTATCTTGTTAGTTCCTAGATTCCAAAATCTAAATCTGAAATCATCAGAGCCATAGCCAATAAATGTGCACCTCATAGACTTAGCATCCAACTTCTTTCTATTTTCCTTATCAACGTGCACAAAGGCTTCACAACCAAAAACTTTGAGATATGAGAGATTTACCTTTTTACCTATCCATGCCTCTTCTAGAATTCCACCATCTAGAGCTATAGAGGGTCCTCTATTAATTAGGTACACTACAGTATCGACAACTTCTGGCCAAAACTCTAAGGGAAAACCAGCATGCAATCTCATACACCTTACACGCTCCATGATTGTTCTGTTCATCCTTTTAGCAACTCCATTATGCTGAGGTGTTCTTGGAACCATCCTTTGCCTATGAATCCCATGCATATAACAATACCAGTTGAACTTATAGCTGCATAACTCACCACCATTGTCAGATCTTAGGCACTTCAATGTTCTGCCTGTTTCATTCTCAACCATAGCTTTCCAAATCTTAAAAGTCTCAAATATATCAAATTTATTCTTAATACAATAGACCCATACCTTTCTTGTAGCATCATCTATGAATGAAACATAGTATTATGATCCTCCAATAGAAGTAACTTGAGCCGGTCCCCACACGTCTATGTGAACAAGCTATAACTTATGCTTCTTCTTTGTTGACCCAATCTTGAGAAAACTCACCCTCTTCTATTTTCCAAACACACAATGCTCACAAAATTATAGATCTATGCTTTTCAAATCTAAAAGCTTACCTCTTGACTTAAGAATAGACATCCCCTTCTCACTCATGTGGCCAAGCCTTGAGTGCCACAATTTTGCATCCACATCTGAAGTAGATAATAGAGAAGGAGAAATATCAGTAACACAATTACATAAATAGAGAGTACCTACTCTCTTACCTTTGGCCATTACAAGTCCACCCTTGGTCACCTTCCAAGATTCAACTATGAGAGTTACTGTACAACCCTCATCCCCTAACTTTCCTGTAGAAATCAAATTCCTCTTCAAGCTGGGAACATGCATCACATCTCTCAACACCCATGTGTTGCCATTCTGCATTTTCAGCTGCACTTTTCATTTTCCAATAATTTTACAAGTCTCATCATCCCCTAAGTATACTATTCCAAAATCTCCATGGACATAGTCACTAAATTATTCTCTATTAGGGGTAGCATGAAAAGATGCACCAGAATATAAAACCCAAGATTCTATATTATTATGTAAAGAGAATATTAAAGCATCTTGTGCAATACCTGCAACCTTTGCTTCTTCCTTTCCTTCATGCTGATTGTCCTCCTTAGGCTTTGACTAGCAATCTCTGCTTATGTGCCCAATCTTTCCACAATTCCAGCATTGTGGCTTCCTGCCATTTCTAGATTTGGATCTACCTCTCACCTTTGACTTAGACCTTGATCTCCTCTTGCTCTTCTCTTTTTGCCTTCCCCTGCTCTCAAAACTTAAAGCATTCCCTGATGTTTCCTCTGTGCTTTTCCTGCAAATTTCTTCATTCAAGATTACATTAACAACATCCTCTACTTTTAAAATATTTGAGGCAGATGCAGTATTAGAGATTGCCATTACCAAGCTATGCCAGCTTTTAGGCAAAGAACATAATATTAAAAGAGCTTTAATTTCATCATTAAACACTATTTTGACTAAACTTAATTGATTCACAATTCCATGGAAATCATTCAGATGATTAGATACAGATCTACCTTCTTGTATACGCAAATTAAATAACTGCTTCATAAGATATACCTTATTTGAAGCTGAGGGTTTTTCATACAAATTTTCTAAAGTAGTCATCAACTCTACCGTTGTCTTTGCTTGTGATAAATTAGATATCACAGTAGATGACAGTCTCAGTCTTATAGACCCCAGAGCCTTTCTATCAAGAACTTCCCATTCTTCATCATCCATGTCTTTGGGTTTCTTTGCAATCCCACCTAATGGTAAGTATAGATATTTTTGATATAGATAATCCTCTATTTGCATTCTCCAATGTTGATAATTCTTGCCATTAAACTTCTTCATTCTTAGTTTACCTTCTTCTGCCATTGCTTCTCCCACTCAAATAGAAATCCCTACATAAACCCCTATGAGTACCCTGTAATCAATACACACTACACAGATCTGAACCACCTGTTAGTGAACCTGAGCTCTGATACCACTTTTTGGGGATCAACCAATAATGTTGATTACAATATGAAAGCAATAAATGTGGAATTATACCAGAAAGATAAGTAACTAGAATCAGAAATATAGAAAGAAGAAGAGATACAAGAAACCACCCTAAAAACTTGTATTAAACTCTTTACAGAAGGAATACAATTGAAGAAACTTCTTTTCTTCCACACCTCTCTTAGATGTACAGATCTCTCTCTAGATCTCTTTCCCTTAAGAGCTCTCTCTTTCAAGTACAATCACAATTCACACCTTGAATTGTCTATCTTACAAATATCTTATATTGTTCTTGTTCAATAAGCTATGAAGATCTAATCCTATATATAAAATTAGGAAACATGAGCATGCATTTACAACCAATAGTTATGCCTCTTAAACAAGGGCTCTAAAATAGTCTTACTAATAATAGAGATGCAGACTTAAGACTATGACTTAATCCTAACATGCAAAAAATCTGTTCTATCCACAAAAATAGCTTTCTGGATGCACAAGTAACCGACATCAGTTCTTGCCTGCTTGCACTTGACCGATGTTGGCCGATTCCTGCCGACGCTAGCATCTCTTGAACTGATCCTGACCGATGTCGGTCACTCCTGACCGATGCCGGTGACTGTGTAAACCTGCAACTTTTGCAATGCACTCTTTCGTGAAGTTTTTAGCTCCACACCTTAACAGTTGGGTGGATATATGCTATGTTGAAATAAACTCTTCATATCTTGCACCGAGCTAGTCATGACTTCTTCATTTGCATGCTCTTCTTCATGTGACACTAAGACTATGTTATCTTCTAGTTTCACTACTTTGGCCAATTTATCATAGAGTCCCTTTCTTCATAGTAGCTTGGTGACCTATATGTCTATGTCATAATACATCACTTTCATGATCTAGCCAACTCTTTTCTCATTGATGTCCCTACTAAGAAGGAACTCTTTGACACTTTCATGCATGACCATGATCTAGATTTTTTTATTGGAGAGCATATGCCTAAATTTATTTAGTGCTCTCACAACTACATATGTGTGCTTATTTATGAAGCTATAGTATAACTCATAATCCTTCAACACTTGGTTAAAGAAAGCAATCAGTTTCTTTAGTTTCTCTTCATTCTATTGCATAAGGATGGCCAAGATGCATTAAACTCCACCAAATGCATAAAGGATAAAATCCTTGCTATAGTTTGGGTTGATCAAGGTAGGAGCTTACAAGATGGAATGATTTATGGTATAAAAACTTTCCATACCTTTGCGTGTCCACCTTAGTCAAACATTCCTCTTTAACATTTTAATGAAGAGCTTAACCAGGATGGTAAAACTGGGCACAAACCTTCTCACAAAGTTTATTCTTCCTAGGAAACTCTGGAGACTTTTCATGTGGCTCAAAAAAGGAAGAAATGAGAAATCCTTGACTCACTTTGAATCAATATTATGTACCTAGGGATATGATTTATTAAGGTATATGGGTTGATGGAGATGTTGAATTGTGGCACACATCCCCTTAGTTATATGGGTCTAATATAATAGGATGATGGAGTAACTTGTAGAATTAGTGCATTGGGTAATGGAAGAGGTTACCCATACATTTTTAGTTAGATATAGGTCTAAAGAAAGGATATGATTATCATTTTAGTAGGAAAAGTAAGCATTGAGTCTTCTATTGTAAGAGGATATTGGAGGTTATCCCCATGAAGAGACATTAAGGAGTTATTCCTTCTTAAAGGAGTATTTAATGGTGTTTCCCTACCTTAAGGGTATTATATTTATGTATATATTTCATATTTTAACATCTTGGTCCACATATATGTTTTGTGAGGTGTATATCTAAATTATATTCTACATTATTTCTAAATATTATAAGTGTGGATAATAACTAGTGGTATCAAAGCTTTGATTTGGGCAATTTGTGTGGAGCGAAACCCTAGTTTTTTAAAATCATCAATATATTTCAATCTATTTTAAATTTTTGTACATTTTTTTAACTAGATATGAAGAATATTACAATAACATCTTAGGAAAAAAATTGATGCTTTATAATCAATTTTGAGGGAGTTATTCATATTTTAGAATTTGTACTCATTTCATCATATCTTCCAAAATATAAATATTTTTTTGTGAAATTTTTACTAATATTGTATGATATACAAGAAATCTATGGATAAAATTTTAGATTTTTTCGATATGTTTGGAGTGATTTATTATGATTTTATGGTTTTTCATATATTCACATTATAGGTCAAAATTTGTGGAAAATTTTCACAAATTTTTTACTAAAGTTCCACTATCATACGATAAAGATATAGTGAAAATTGGGACTATTTTGAATGATTTTTTTGTTATTTTAGGGTATTTAATTAACCCTAGTTTTTTTTTGGATCATGAAGTTATAAGTATTTTTAAGGGAGGATGATATTAATGCAAGATAATGGTGGATCAATTTTAAGGAGAATAATACTCAAACAATTTTTATGGCAAACATGTTTGCCTCTTTCTTTGTCTGGGCCTACACAACACTAGTTTAGTTAGTCGATATTTATTCAAAAGTATTCTTCATGGGAATAAATGGAATAGGTATTCCTAGATTTATGGGATATAAAATAAAAAGAGGATGAAGAAGAGGAAGAAAATAATGATGGTAATGAAGAAGAGAATGAAGATGTTGAAGAAGAAAAATTAGTGGAATAAAATAATGACAATGAAGAACATGTAAGTGAAGAAGAAGAAGAAGAATAAGAATTGGATGACAAAGATTCAAATAATTTGGTTCTAAAGATATCTAAGTTAATTTTTTAGTTTGATGGATGGATTAAAAAGAAGGTTGTTATGTCTATAAACCCTACTAGCAAGTATAACTTCATCAACATGAATGTTGCCAAAAATATTCATGTTAAAGAAAATAATATCAAAGAGGTTCAAGTAGATGGTAAGAATATTCCAATGATTGAAGATTTGAATCTCATTATGGAAATATATGTTTTGCATTCAGATTTTTATGCTTTAGATATGAATGATGTTGATATGGTTCTTGGATATCCATGGTTAGATATTTTGGAAATAATCAATATTAATGTTATAAAAAAATTCATGAGATTTTGGTATAGGAAAAAGAAGGTCAATTTACAAGATATCATAATGGGAAAGACACCAATAATAGTCCAGGTAGATCATGAGGATGAGATTGAAATAATTGATGAAGAGTATGAGGAAGATTCAAATGGAATAGATATATACACACTACAATCATAAATGAACACTTCATCTACTCAAGAGACAAAGAAGGAAAAGGTGAAAGAGGTATAATAAAAGGTGGATAATGTCAAAGTATTAAAAAAAGTTAAGGTATATAGACACCCACATCATCATGAGAGGAAACAATCATGGAACCAGGTGAGGGAGTGTCATAACAACAATCATTTTGGCTATATCAAAAATTAGATTTCTAATCAATATGGCTATGCATAAAATCTAAAGAAGAAATACTATGGTTATGTATGGAATCAAAGTAATGTTAAGGCCTATGAACATGGAATTAATGTGGAAATCACTATGACTATGCATGGAAGAATACCAACAATGGTAATGGCTGGAATCAGATTAGCATAGTGGAATATGGTACATAGAATCAAAATAAGAATAATAATGCATGGACATCAAACCAATATAGTTATGATCATGAATGGAATCAAAGGAGTAAAATAGAATTTAGAAACAAGTTTGGAGATTTATCACATACCAAGATCACATCTAGATGGCTAGATGATTGATATTAGAGACAAGTGTGAAATGATTTGAAGCACACTCATTATTTGGTTTCTTCTTATGTTTCAAGGATGAAACATGTCAAGGAGGGAAGTAATGATATGCACCTAGGGATATGATATATTAATTTATATGGGTTTATGGTGATGCTAACATGTATCACACATCCCCTTTGTTAGTTATATGGGTCCAATATATTAGGATAATGGAGTAACTTGCGGAATTTGTGCATTGGGTAATGGTCAGCCTACATTGGGATTAGGAGGTTATCTATACATTGTTAGTTAGATAGTAGTATATATAAAATAGATGATTATTATTGTAATGGGGAAAGTAAACATTGAGTATTTTATTATAAGAGGATATTGGAGGTTATCCCATTGAAGAGACATTGTGGAGTCATTCCTTATTAAAGGAGTATTGTATGGTGTTTTTATACCTTAAGGGTATTGTATTTCTTAATATATTACATATTTGGACATCTTAGTCCACATATATCTTTTGTGATGTGTAGACATAAATTATAATCTGAATTTTTTCCAAATATTATATGTGTGGATCATAACAATCATTCACAAGCCCCTTTCTAGAAATAATGTGACTAAGAAAGCACCTTCATGAATTATGAAGATACAGTTGTTAAGGTTTAGTGATATTTTGAATTCTTGGCATTTTTGGAAGACCTTATGTAAGTGATATAAATGATCCTCTATGCATTTGTAAAATATAGTTATGTCATTAAGGTAAACTTCAAATATCTTTTTGATGAGCTCCTTAAATTACATATCCATGGATTTTTAGAAGGTCTCACCTACATTTTTAAAACCAAACAACATGCACTGGTATGCAAAGGTTCCCCACTTAGTGGTGAATGTAGTTTTGTACTAGTCACACTCCTATATAAGGATCTATTTATAGACTGAATAACCATCCAATAATTAAAATGTTTCCACACCTATGATTATTTGCAAGATTTACTCCATTATTGGGAGAGGGTAGTGGTATTTGAGGGAATATTTTTTCAAGTCCCTTAAGTTCACATAGAGATGTATCTCCCCATTATTAGTTTGCATTAGGACTAAGTTGGTGACCTATGAGGAATGCTTGATGAGAAGTATTATACTAGCCTCAATGAGCTTGGAGAAGTCTTTGTATATCAATGGCTCCACCTTTGTATTAATAGTCCTCTACCTTTGGCACATGGGTTATGCACCAATATATAATTCAAGTGTATGTTGTGATAAGGCTAGATCAAACTCTCTAAGATCTTTATATCTCCTTGCAAAGATATCATCATATCTTTTTCTACATTTAATAAAGTTTTCAATTTCTAACACAGAGTATACCTTACCTTCTTTAAGATAATTTCCCTCTATATTAATTACTAGCATAGAGATATCTTCCTTAACTATCATGCTACACCTTTCTCATTTTAATTTGTCATCAGAATCAAAGATATCTTCTAGGGTGACTAGCCCTCTTAGTAACTTGATCCCCTAAAATTAGATGACTTGATCCTTGTATTGATCTTGTAGTTATATCTAGTTCATGTTACACAACTATAGCTCATCCTATAGGAAGTTAATGATTTTCTCATCACTTAGAACACTTTCCAATTTTACACATTGTCAGGAACTACTGGTCTAACCATGAGCTTGATGAGTTGTTCAAAATATTTCATTATGTTGTGTGTAAAAAATGTCATAATGCACACCTATAGTCACGAGCCTATCTGCATCAATATTCTACACTCTTGGTATGTAAATGATGTTGAAAACATCAAATCCTTATATAATATCCCACACTCTATGTTTTTAGGCTATCATCAATCTATTATTAGTCATGATCTATGCTCTAACCTAATTTGACATCTAATTCACTATCACCCAAAGTTTGAAGTGCCTTAATCCCTTTCTTATATGCAAGTTAAATTCTTTGAACTAGCACCTCATACTTGACAACATTATTCATGCAAGTGAATTGTAACCTAAAGGAGTGGAAGTATTTTTATCCTTTGGGTGAGACTAACATGACACTGAATCCTATACCATTCTTACTTTGGGAACAATCAAAATACAATTGCATATACCCTTAAGGTTATCATGTGCCTTCATTAGCTCAAGTAGCATGACATTTTCTTCCATGATGTAATATATGCAAATCCCTTCTCAGTATTGTCATATGAATCACACTTAAAATGATTTCATGCCCATTGATCCATCAAATTGTCTTAGGTTTCTTATAAGAATATTGTAGCCTCATGGAGAATTAAATTTTCCTCTTGGTCAAACATCACATAATTTTGGTCAATTGGGCTAGGAGAGTTTGGCTTGACATGAATTTTTAAGATAGGTTCTACCCTGATAGTCACTTTGGTCCCATATCTGATTCTCAATAGCATGTGTGACCCATTTGAGGACAAATACCTACCCATTTTTTCCTTAAAATCTTGAGAGAGGTAGATGGAAAAGTAAGGGGGTAAGTTGATGACTATGACATCCTATGCAATGTTAAGACTTGGGAAGGCATGTAGTGTTAGGTTCAAATCCTTGATTATCTATACAACTTTAACCATTTTACCATTGATCTAAATTACTCCTTTAGTAATATGGGTATATGCAATTCCTAGTATATCTATGATATTCTTTGTCATTACTAAGCTACTCATGCTAGAGTTGATCACAGAATTGTGCACCAAGTTTTATTTTATAATTAAGGAAACATAGAATAGAGGTGGTTTATTTCACACCTATGCTTTATTTTCTTTTAGCTAGAATAAACTTGTGGAAGTAGATGGTGGCAGTTTGGGATCCTTACACTCCTAGAAGCATTTTAATGTATCTTGAAGTAAGTTACATTGGGATGGAATGGTAAGTGCATCCCATGTTTTGAAATTAAGGCTCATTCTCTTCATCTTCTCAACTATATTGAAAGGAACCTGAGATCCCTTCAATTTTGGCTTTGGGGTTGTAGCCTCCACTAGAATCAATGTACCAACTTGAGATGATTCTTCCTTTCGTACAACATTTTTAGGTGTAATGACTCTGTAGGTGCCTTTTCTTGCTTAATTACAAGATTGAATTTGAGCATTGAAATTAGGGGTGTTATGGCTAGGATGGAATCTTCCATAGCTCTTCTTTTAAACATTATGTTTAAACAAATTGGGGTGATCCCTCCACTAGGTTTACTACCTTGATTTACATAGTTAAAATCCTCCTCTTACTAATTGATGAAAGTAGATGCATCTACTAACTGAAATGGCATCAAGACTCCCTCCTCATGTTAAGCCGTAGTGTTCAATTATTTCTATAAGGTAAATTTTTCACCATAAACTCATGGTTCAAAACCCCATTTATACACATGTCTTGATTATGTGGTTAGTTACATGGGAAGCACCAATCTGAATCTTATGTCAGGTTATTCTAAATTGGGACAAGGGCTTTGGAAGTAATAGAAGCATTAACTTTATACACATAAGACACTTTATTATATGTGATCTAATTTTACATTTGCACACCATCTTAGTAGGCATGTATATTTAACTAGTATTTTTGGGTGAAGGGTTGGTGATGTATAGGATATTGTGCTTGCTACCTTTTGAGGGTGACTAGTTCATTCCTAAAACATTTTAATAGTATCTTCACCTCATGAAATTTATTAAAAGGAGAAGAAAATGGAGTAGACAGGCTCACTATAGTAGGGATAGGTGCTAGCATGGGTTACATAAATATTTTATTAGCTATAGGTTCTATGAATATAATTATGGAGGGTTTTGGCATAACCTTTCTTACTTGAATTAAACAATTTCCTATGTGCACAACTACATTATAAGCATCAAGTAGAATCATGCCTCCTATGGACTAAACCATCACTACTATATCACTATTAAGAGACTTAAAAAAGTATAAAAATGTAGTGTTTAGATATAGCTTACACAAAGGTGGGATTATATCCTAGACTCTTTGAAATCTAAAGTTGAAGTTGACCATCATTTCATGCACTTCTTACTTTATGTTCATGAGCTTCTATATCAAGGACAAGTAATCACTTCAATCTTTGAACTATTTACACAACTCCTTATTGAGCTCATCCTAGTTATGAATGGAGTTTGGTCTCAAGCCTCGATACCATTGAATGGATTTTCCTTTCAATAATGAATTAATTATTCCTACTATGATATTATCTTGAGTCAAATGGTACATTGATCATATATTTGTGATGTCTTAGATGTGTTCCATGGGGGAAGTTGAATTTTAACCATGAAATAGGACAAGTTTTTGAGAGTCACCACTAGAATGTCATCATACTATAGAAGGACCAATGAACTGACTCTATTAAGTTGCATAAACACTTGATTTTTTGGTAGCATTATGAATTAAATGGGAAATAGGCATCTTCTAGACATGAACAATCTTCCAAATGGACGGGTAGACTATGCCCTAGGGGATGACTATCTTACACTACTCTTTATAACATGGGATAGGGATAATATAACTCTCTTAGATGGCACAAGAAGCTCAATGAAATGGATATTAATACCTCTTGTAGATGATCACATTCTTCCTTGCATGTAAACAGGAGGTTGGTATTTGCAAACTAGAGGTTTTTGGAGCCACTAGGTTCTCTTGTTGAGTGATTACTACACTTTTTATCTAAAGATAACACCAATTCCTTAGTTATTATTTAAACTAACCTAATTTGGTATGCCATAAACTATTATCATTTGAAACATGCACCCATGGATGCTCTATAGTGTAGAGAAGTGATTTATGGTTGGGTGCTAGGCACAAAGGTATTATCACTTAACTGCACATGCATGAGAACATCACTTGTCTTATCATAATGATGGTAACATACACAAGACATGGGACCCTTGCACTCCTTTGTATGATCCTCTAGAGTAGGTTGGATTGGTTCTATTCTAAATGCACCTAGGTTAAGACCAATGCATAGGCCTAAAGAGAAGAAAGGTGAACTACCACTAACTTAAATATAAAATATTTTGAGGAAAAAGGGATGGAAAAGGTAATATATTTTTAAATTAAAAATTTAATACACCCAAAATAGAGTAAGCACTCCTACTATCATAAACACAATGTAAAATCCTAAGAACAAGACCATAACACACAGATTCTACCAAGTCACTCTAAATGAATAAGTATTTTTCATAAAGGTGTGAGAACATAACAGATCATTGAGAGGGATGAAGGTTATCCATATACAAATCCTACATAAAACATAGTGCACATAGGATGCAACTTGCAAGTGAGTTTCAAGTTCAATGTAGAGGTGCAGGGAATGGACAATGATGAAAGGGGAAAACATTACTCACAATCAAAGATCAACAAACACAAATAACACACAAAAATTCTATAATAATAGGAGTTAAACTTAATTCTAATTAATTTATAGGGTTTAACCAATAAAATAGCTCATGGAGGGCAAGGATGAGGCTAATAAAAAAAATTTGACCTTTTTACAAGTGAAGAACTAGGATTTTATAGTGAACAAGCCTATTTTTAAATAAATGTACCATTTGGGGTAGTAAATATAACATTAAATCCTTTTGTGGTGACATGGCCATGATTATTTATTTGATTATTAGACTTGTATTTGGTGGTAAGATCATCTTTGGATATGCATGTGCATAAGGGAATGAAAGATTTGTCTAACAAGGTCAAAGGGTGGTGTATAGTGAAGTCTTAATATCTAGCAGTTGCTTATGCATTTAATCATTCTTACAATTCCTTGAGTTCCTATAAAATACCTCTAATTACCTTATTTATATCATGCTCTCACTTGGTACGTGGTTCTTCATGATTGATCTTGTGCATGGCACTGTATGAGTGATATGTGTCATCTTTGTGGACTTTTAGAAGAGCTTCCTTGGAGTCTTAGATGGAATCAACTTGGTTGTAAAAAATGGTTGCCACTTTTTTTCTATGACTATTTAGTGGGTCCCATTTTCATTCTTCATTAGCCAATAGTGCAAGTTACATTTGTGTCAGAAAGGGATCGGCCCTAGATGAGCACTGGGTCACCGTGTGGAGAGACAGAACTTCTCCTAGGAGAGTTAAAAAGATAGTTACATTGAAAAATAATTGGGTTTCCATTTGGTAGTAATTTAAGTAAGGGTTCACACTACATAGTTCAAGGAAATAGATATAAGACCCTAGGTGCAAGTGTAAAATTGCATTGGCTAGGCATAAGGAAGGCCTAGAATAAGGATTCATATAAAGATTGAAGATCATAGGTACACCTCCATGATTCATATCTACCTCCTATGATATTCCTTTACATAATGATTTGGAACCTATATAATTTCATTCTAGATTTCATTCACCTTTTGAATCATGTGCTTCTTAGTCCTATGCATGGACATGCATCAATAAATTTATGCAAGCATGAATCCTCATTAATTTATTATGTATACTTACGTATCTATATTGGGATTATGAGTAGATGTGAATTATTTTTTCACTTTTTTATTTCAATTCCTGGGACCTCATAGGTGCATAAATATTTTTTAAGCCTTATGAGGCTTTAGATAGACTAAGGGATGACTTAAAAAGGCAATAGGTTTCATACTTTCTTTGGAAATATGTATCTTATCTTATAGAGAAGTATTTTGGATGCATTGATAGGTTTTGTAGCCTAGAATTTATTTATCTTTATTATCTTTATATACCACAACAACCTTTTTTCAATCACCTCAGGCAAGGGAGAGTTTGAGGCTCAATGGGTTTATCTTCAAAGGTAAGTATTCCTAACTTTGTTCCTATTTTATAAGAGTAGATAGATATGCATTTGTACTTATCTTCCATGAATTAAGATTTTATATACATTGACATAATTATATGTCTTCTATGCATGTTTACTTTTAGTTTTTATTACCCCCACTTTGTTTCATAAGCTTTGGTGAGCACTAGATTAAACTTTGCTTTACTTGTTATTAGTTTAGCTAATATGAAAACACAAGGCTTAGTTAAGGTTATTTCATAAATTTGATTTATTGGAGGCTTTATAAACCTCCATAGTAATTTTTTTTGATATTAGATCCCTTAATTAGGTCTAGAGGATCCACATATTGGCCAGGTTCTTGATTATCTAATGTATCCCCAATCAAAAGTGTAAGTAGGATCTATCTTCTTTGAACTACGATTTATTTATAGATCTCATGCATTTATGATTGTACATAGTATGCATTATATGGTCATCTATAGTTCCTTTTATGCACTTAACTTTAGGTTTGAGTTCACTGTAGGTTGTATAAAGTGTTACCAAGTAGGAGTTTTCTTGAAGTGTCATGAGTTCATAGTGTCTTGAGAAGACACATGCCTTTTTACCTCCAATTAGGATATCCTATCCAACCTCCATATAGAATACTCATAACACCACAAAGAATCCTAATCAATCATTATCTTCATTAGGTTCATTATTAAGATTCAAATGGAATGACTAAGATTGGATCCTTCATCAATTGGTTCATCACCACTTAGAGTAGGTTCTTTCATTAGTTTTCATATCAACTTATCTTTTCCTTTTGATAATTTTGGATCATAGAGAGAATTGAATTTTCAAATTAGGAGAGTTAACCCCATAAAATTTAGAGGTGTGACCTATATACTAAGTGACCCATAGTCTAAATTCACTCTTATGTTGGAATAGGTCTAAGGTTTGGACATGAACACTCCTTTCCTCTTATAGGGTGTGACCTAAAACCTCCAAAAATTTTGGCATGCCTAGAGGGAATAACAATCATGGGATTTTAAAACTTGAATTGACAATATTGACACATAAGAAGACATATGAAAATATGAATGCAATCAACAATAAATTAGAAGGTAGTTTTATACACCAAATTTCTACTAGGTTAGCTTCAAAAGGTATCCAAATTTAGTTTGTTGAATTACCATCAGACATAACAAGAAGAAAGATGGTTCCTATTTATAATCCAAACCCCACACTTCCCAATTCTCTTAAGTCTCTTAACTCTACTAATTATATCCATACACAGGCTCCTACAAGTCCACCAACTATAATGATAAGGCATAGATTTCAAGATTTTGTACCCTTTAGTGGTGGCATCCCTCTTAACCTCAACTAATATGATGATATTATAGTTACCTCCTTTAATATTTTTACATATTTCATAGGAGAAAACTCTATCACTCATGTGGAACACATAGCTAACATTTAAAATTTATGTTAAGTGCATAACATCACTTAGGAAAATGTATCCATGAGACTCCTAGTAACTTTCTTGAGAGGAAGATACCTTTATTGGTATATAGGTATTAATCTTATCTAAATTAATACTTAGGATGAGTTTGGTGAGTGCCTTTATAAACATTTTGAGGATAAAAGTTACCATGAGTCACTAGTTGAGTAACTCACCTCAATCAAAAGGGCACCCCAATAATCTATGATTGATTTCACTAATAGATTTGAAAATATTTGGGGTAAAATCCCTGTTATCATAAATCCCACACTTAATTATACCTTTTTATATTACCTAAGGGCCTTGAATTTATATGGTGTGTTAATGATATAATCCATGGGTGGGACAACATTACTAGAGGCCTATTAAATCTCTATAAGGGTAGAAAATTGCTTGATACAAGCATGGAAATTAACTCCAAGACCCCTCATTCCCCTCTTTCCTAAGCTCTAACCTACTACCCCCACCATTTATCCATTTCCTACTTATAATAATCAAGGATAATTTGATGACATCAAGGTGGATAGGCTTGGGAACATTGAATGCATGTTTAAAGACAAACAACAAGTTGGTGGCCTTAGAGAGACAATAATAAACCTCTTATAGACCATATAAATCTCCCTCTTAGGATCCATACCATTATTATCTTTAGAATAGACACCTTTACCCACCAAATCAACCATCCCAAGGTCAAATTACATAGGTGAGACCATATAGTAGTTATAACCCCAATCATGCAAGTGGATCATGATAATTGGTGCCAAAAAAACCAATAATACATAAGAGGGACAATGGTATGCTCCTTGGGGGGAATAAAATGAGATGGTGATGTCAAAAAGTGTAAAAACATATCAAAATCCTAGTTTTTAATAGGCCTCTCCATTCCAAGCTCATAATAATATGCCTCCTCCACCACAAGGTCCTCTAATGCCTCATGGTGACATAACTATAATGAAACCTCATAAATATCTAGTCAAAAATAAGGAAGTGTGACCAAATCACTTGATTATACTAATTTTATGAACTTTTAATAGGGAGAGCATACCTTTGAGCTTGTGGAAGCAAACTTAGAGCATAATACATAAAGACTAGATGATGTAGTTACCACCCACACAAGGGATGGATGATAGATCATATTATTCTAAGGTCTCTTTAACACAACCGCAATTCACTTAGTAGCCTTCCACTCAAAACATAGTCACTGAGACCTCTCCAACTTAACAAACACCTTACACACATGGGCATTAGTATAAGGTACCATTTATTCCTCAAGTTTTAAGAGACGATTCCACTTCTAAGTTGCACCCCAAGAGTACCAAATATTCATTCAAAATTTCATACTACATGAAGAAATCTAATGTTATCTTTTTTATGTCAGATAATCTATCCATTCTAGGGTAGAGAGACATTCTCCAATAAGAGATATCTAAGCTCTCTTTCATGAATAAGCCAACTAGAAAGGTAAGTGTATTTTATGTCAATGATATCCAACCTAGTAAAGTTCAAGCCCCTAAGGTTGTTAAGACACCTCCATTTTACTTTTCAATCGTAATAGGGGATTGACTTGTCCATATTTGTATGATACAACCTAGTGACTCAACCTCAGTTATGTCAAATGCCATAGTAGATAATATATAACTCAAGTATAAGCCCAATGAGAAAGGAGTATTTAAATTAGATAGTTATTATACCAAGACAATAGGTGTTTTAAAATACCTCAATATTATGTTGGTATCCTACCCCAATTGCATTATCACTCAAGATGTCATGGTTGTTGATTTACCCCCATACTTTTCCCTATGCTTATCTAGGGATTTCAATGAAATTATTAGGGGTTAACTCTCCTCTAACTAGTCATACATGGTATTTAGGACTATATATGGGACTAGGGTCACTATTAGGTCCAAAACTATTTTTAGGTTCCATTTACAGCCCTATATTTCCAACCTTTCAAACATAAACTGCACTATACTTGATGAGGATGAGAATGTTATTAAAAAAGAACACACGTATCATATTTAGAGTATCTTAGATATAATCCTAGATAAATTCACAATTGATAACCATGGATTTGACCCCTTCTTTACCATTAAGGAGTAGACCTAAGGGTGTACTATATGCATGAGGAAGGGACTATTATTCCTAGTCTAACAAGAACAACCCAAGAGTATGTTGGTATATGGACCCTATTATTTGGTAGCCTAAGGTCAAATAATGGTAGTGGGGATGGATTAATTCTAGTTTCCCCTTCAAATCATAAGTATTACTTTGTTTTAAGGTTCTAATTCAATTTCACTTCAAACACAACTGAGTATAAAGCCCTTGTACATAGGTTGAATGAATCAAGGAGGAGAGGAATCAATCTTCTCCAAGAGGAATTTGATAATGATATTGTAGTGAATAAAGTGAGGGGTGCTAGTTTAGTCAAGAACCATCAATTAAAATCCTACAAACATAAATTATGGGACCTTCTAGAGGAATTCTTAGCATTTGACATCCACTCGATACCAAGAGAGTCTAATCACCATGTAGATAGGCTTGTAGCCATTAAAGCCTAATATGATGTATTAGATGGATTCAAGGTCACTCAATGATAATTCTAAATCAAGGTCATATGTAAGCCATTTATAACTAAAAATAATGTGAGTTTGGAGGTCTTTAATAGTGATGAATAGATTATGTGCTTTCTCATGAAAGAGGTAGAATTATACCATAAAAATCAAGGTAAGTTTTAACATCAATTTGATGATCAGATAGGAAATTTAAGGTCTAATAAGTTTCTTTAGTGACTAGTGACATTATATATCATATTTAATGAATATGATCAAATGTGAAGAGACATGGTATGCATCTCATCTAGGGAAGAGAATTACGAGAAGATAGTAATCTTTAAGGATAATATCTTGAAGTTGGGAAAGGTAAACACAAAAAAAGAGAGGGATTCCTTCATTTATTTGTGTTAAGATTATGCATATGTTTTTGCATGGGAGTACCATGTTTTGAAGGGATTTAACCCCAAGTTTACACAGCATACTATAAAATTGGAAAACAATGCAAAACTAACAAGGCAAAAGTAAAGACCAGTCAATCATATTATGGAAGATCTAATGAGAAAGGAGTTTTTAAAATTCATTGAGTCTAAGATAATATTCCCCATAAAATGTTCTTAATGGGTTGAAAACCTTGTGTCTGTAAGGGAGAAGAATGGAGAGATATGCCTATATGTTAACTTTAGAGACATTAACAAGCTGACTTTGAGGGTTCACTACCCAACATCCTCCATGGATTATAACTTTATAATTTTTTATCCTCTTAAAGGTTATACTTTCTTGATGGCTACTATGTTTATAATCAGATCTTAGTAATGGAGGAGGATAGGTATAAGATTTCCTTCACTACAAAGTGGGGCACTTTTGCATATATGAAAATTGCATTTGGATTATCCAATACAAGGTTAAATTTTCAAAGGGAAATGGACACTAAATTTGAGGATTGATCAATGTAATGGTTCTCATCTACCTTGATGAAATCACTATATTTTCAAAGGATCCAATAGACCACATGAATCACTTTAAATTAGTCTTTAATAGATGTAGGCAAATTAGAATGTCATTGAATCCCAATAAATGCATATTTGTTTTTCATGAAGGAAAATTATTGGGTCATGTAGTGTTAAAGGATGGTATTTATATTAACCTTGAGAGATTTGAATCTATCTTGTCTTTACCCCTAACCAATCATAATAAAGGATTATAGAGCTTCTTAGGGAAGATCAATTTCATAAGGATATCTATTCCAAGATTTATAGAGTTGGTCAAGATTCTTACTCAAATGCTAAGGAAGCACAAAGAATTCACATGGATCAAGGAAGGTAAGAGGAGATTTGAGGCATCAAATATGCCATATCTCAAGACCCTACACTTATTAATCATGTTTTTATCAAGGGGTTTACTTGTATGATTTATCCACATTAGATGTAATTTATGTTATGATTATGCAACAAAATAGTGAAATCCTAGAGAAACCAATTGCATTCTTTAATCAGGACTTACATAGATATGAATAAAGATTTAATTTTTTGGAGAAACATGTACTTGTTTTGATGAGAGGATTTAAAAATTTTAGGCACATGGTGTCAAATAAAAAGGTCATAGTCATGGTATTACACCCAAGCATCAAATATTTCATACTTAATATAGATATATGTGTGAAGAGAGATGGGTGGGTGACAATATGTATGTTACATGACATTAAAGTGAAATTGACAAAGATTATTATAGGTAGAGGTTTATGTGATAATCTTGAAGTAGAGGTAGGGAAGATAAATACAAAGTGTTAATAGTTCATGATAATCAATAGGTAGTTACAAGCATCACTCTTCTTAGTTGGACCAATGATGTGATCAGATTCCTTCAAATAGGCCAAAATCCTATAGGCTTGGATCGGCCAAAATGAGGCATTTTATATTTTAGGCCATACCCTATGTCTTGATATATGGAGTGATTTTTAATAAATACATAGGAGGCATACTTTTTAGGTCTATAGAATCAAGCCAAGTGGACAAATTACTTAAGAAATTCTATGATGACCCTACTAGTGATAACTATTAGATACTATCCATACCTCTATGTCTATGGTAGAGAGGAAATATTGTCTATTTCCCTTGAGTTGCCTACTTTAGAGCTTTCCCACCAACTTGAGCTCCTAGAGGATGATGTTATGCAAGTGAAGATGAATGAATTAAGATAGATAAAGGAGATTAGAGATAGTTACATGGATTCCATGTGGTTCAATCAACACCAATTTAAAAGTTAATTTGACAAAAGGGATTCATTTAGGACATTATAATAAGGAGATGTAATCCTTATGTAGGAAGAGGACTGAATAAAGCCAAGAAAACACTCCAAATTTAACAGCCTTTAGAGTGGACCTTACATCATCACCTATTACAAGGAGAGTAATGTCTTTGATATTTATAAATTGAATGTTGAGGATCTCCCCATCCCTATCAATTGGAGGTTCCTCAAGTTATTATATTAGTCTCTTTCATGTTTCTCTTGTATATAGGTAGATATGTTTATATTTCTCTCCAAGAACTTTTGCATGTGTCTTGTATTTTTTGTTTGATATTGTTATTAGCTGGTTATGTGTTGTCTTCCAAATCTTTTATTCTTATGTGGTTATGTCTCATTGTGTCAAGAGTATGAAAGGATAAGGTAGAGCCCATATGTATTCATGTTCCATTTTATGAGTCATTAAGATTATATTTGACTAATTTTATGAGTTCCTTGACTAGTAGGCTAGTCAAGCAAACTGAATCTCCAAAAATGTTGACCAATTTATAGTACTAGACCTAGGAATACGTCAAACTTATGCCTTTAGTCATGATCCATATTTATTACTATGGTTTTCATCAATGTCATGAGTAGAGAGGGTTGTTTAGTTAGTTCACTATTTTTTTATGTTTGAACTTTGCCTTGACATACCTTATGTACCTTTGTATCTCCTTTCAAGCATGAGTTAAGTGTGATTATGATGGTAAAACATGCCTATACTGTAATTGATCACTTTTAAGGGTCATCAACATGTAAAATATGCAATGATGAAGATAAATTGAGGAGGTAATTTGATAGAGGCTTAAAGACACTTTATTTTTATCTAATCATCAGAGGTATGCTCACTCTAAAACATTTAGAGAACATCATATAAGGTGTTATAATGTTAAATCAAGGTTTAATTAATTGTTAAGTTATTTTATATGTATTAACATGGTGGTATAGTTGATATACCTCATTTTAAGGTCATATATGGAGTAAGGTCAATGGTTTTGGTCATAATGAGATTCATTTTGGCTTTAATAGACCACTAAATCACCCATACACCTATAGTAAACCTCATAATATTCATCAATCCATCATTAAATGGTTTTATGACTCATTTGAATCCACTAGCACCATAGTCAATGAAAATTCCTCCTAAAAGGGGCCCACAGATGCTAAATTATGATTATTTAACTCCCTCAGCTTGTGCCATCAAGTTCAAAGTGTTGTTCTCCCCCTATTTTCCTACACAACACCCACTAGTAATTTTTTAGGTATGAAACAAGAGGAATTTATATAAAATTATAGTTTATAAGAGTTTATTCAATATTAAAATTTTGTACTATATGGCCCAGCCCAAGTAGAGGTATGATTTTATAGAGGGAGGTTAAAGATATAAAATGGTGAAAGGAGCAGTGTTTTTTAGTGTCTTAGGAGATCAAAACCATTACATCTCTACTTTAAGATCACTGATAGGATCAGAGGACTCCTAAAGTTCATGCTCATATTATATGGAGCAGAGAGAGTGGGGAACAAGCTCATCACCATAGTAAATAGACTCAAGAAGGTTCTACCCATGGGAAATTATTTGGGGATTTGCCTCTTATCTTTTATGAACATTCCTTAAGAATAATATTTTTGATTTTTTCAAAGTCCATACGAATGATTAAGATGATTTATGGATGTAACTATGTATGTCATTTTTGCTTTTAGAAAAACTTACGTACACAGTGGCAACAAAAAATCATTTTACTTGTTCTTTAATAATTTAAGGAATCTTTATGCCTCTCTCATCTACATAGGGCCATTTGAGCTTTATGGTTTTCAAATAATTTCATTTTATTCACTCAAACTAATCATGGGTGATGCTTCCTACGATTTTAAATGATCCTTAGAATTTTCAAAACATAACTCACACATGTGATTTCATTTGATTGAAAAATCTTCACAACTAATTCTTGTGTATAGTCTGAAGGAAGGTTTGATTACAATCTAGAGGTTTGATGCCTTCATTAGAGTTATAGACTGGATGAACTAATTAGAAAATGTGTTTCAAGGCTTATAATGACTTCTTGATCATATGGAAAGTTCAATGCTCCCTTATTACCTCAAAACACTTCAAGGAGAGGATATTGTGTAGGTTTAAATAACTCTATATGGTAAGCTATGTGTATGTGAATCAATGGCACTTGCAAAACTCCAATATAACCCAAACACATGAAAAAGAGATGTTTAAGTGATAATGAAGAGTCATCATAGATTTATAATAATTTCCTTATCCTCATGGTGGCCTTATAGTCCTAGAAATCATCTTATGTGTCTCTAAGTTCACTTACTCAACTTTTAGCAGGGTTTAAGTTTTTTTTTTAAAGTTAAGGTATTTTTGAGTGTCTGAGGTTTCATTTTAAGACTATATATAATTCATCTCTACCCCCAAAATTTCATGTTTGATTAGGTATGTATAGGGATTTCTACAAGGTTCATATGGATTGGTATCAAGAGAGGTATTGTCTCCATTTCACATCATTCCCACACTTGTGTGGTCTCACTATGTTTCCACTACTATTTTCACTACATTAATCATGTTCCCATGTTCATCCCACTCTATATGTCTCCACTACCACCCTCCTTCATTCATCCACCCATCCTCCCAAGGTTTTATCATGTTAAGGTGACCTCCATACTTTATTATAACCATTAAGAGAATTGATACCACTAGGTATTGGACCTATATGGTCATATAGTGATCCAAGAGTGAAAAATATGTAGCTATAACCAACCTTTAAGGCTATTGTGCTAGGGTCCCAAGAGGCACTATGTGGACCATCCAAGACATTAAGTTTGGTATGAGTATCATGGAATGTGTATTCAAAAAGGCATAAATAGTGATATGATATTTTCATGCCATGAATTTTAAAAACTAAGCAAGTCACCTCCATCTTATATAGGCTTAGTAATAAAGCCCTACAGATAGTCATAATGGAAGGTGGCTATAGTTGACATCACTAATATGTATCAATGTCTCTATCTTATTTGAGATAATAATAAAATTCCATATAAATGGGAGAAATTCTCACATTTTTAATAATTAAAATTTGATGGTCACTACCAATGAGTAGACTAAATGACACCTATATAGTCATGAGCCCAAACAGGCATATGTAAATGTAAGACTTAAGTCTGAATGAAGGATAGGGTATGCAAGAAATTGGTTTTGTAAAACTATAACTTGGGAATGATGATGAACCTAATCATGTAATAACACCCATATGGGCACAAACACATTTTCAAACAATGTTAAATGCCATATTCATAATTTACATGCTTGAGTGTATCATTAGTAGGTAGTTTGGATCCATTTTTGGCCAAAATGGTGGTTTGGGACACTTCCAAGCATAGACAAGTCCCAAAAATTGGTATGAATGGTCATCATGAATATTAAAGTGATTAATATGTTTAATTTTTTGAGATAAATAGTTTGTATACTCATTGTTTTGTCTCAGACCAAGGCTTATCTATTTTAATCATTTAGTGAGTTAAAGGTGATACCATGATATATGAGGTCTAAAAACAATATCGAACCCCCTAGAATGTTATTTTTAGTGATAAATTATTGTTAAGGATCTCCAAACCCCCTCCATAGGTATAATACGTAGAGTTTCACTCAAGAGCCTTGAAGATGAGATAACACAGTTAGGCACATAGGCTTCCACATAGACCCTACTGACATATTGAGACCCCTTCAAGATATTGTCACTAATTAAATGACAAATGAAAGATGTATGTGGGTTTTTAAGACCTAAAAATGGGTTCTAAATTACAATAGGTGATATAATTAATCCAAATGTCCTAAAACCTAGCTTGAGCTAGTCCATCTACATATAGGCAATTTGAGAAGCATCTTCAAATACTCACCTACTCTAACACATGAATTATAAAAGCCAAAGCTCTTGGGGAAGTTTAAGTACCCATATGGAACAAATATCCATGAAATATTAATTGGAATTTGGGGGATAGACTTTATAGATGAATGATAATAAAATAAGTTCTCAAAATTACCTACAAGTAACCCTAACCTCACCTTCTAGCATTAATATCTCCAAGAACCCTATACATGGGAACCTAGACTATTCATGATATATGGGGGGATTAGTTCCTTAAACATCCATGACATCTATTTTAGGTTTGGACGTTCATACTCTATGAACCATGGTTAAGATGGTGAATGTCTCAAATCATGAACAAACCCCAAAAATGACCCAATGGTGGAATTTGACCCCAAAACATATAAAAATTAGTAAATTTGTCCATAAAATGGAATTTAAGGTCTTATGAGGTCCTTTGATCACCACAGTGACCCATTGGATAGCACATGAAAGAGTAAAGTTGTATAGAAGGGACCTAAAACTAATAATTTGACCTCAAAAGTAAGGATATAGAGAGAATTTATGAGAATAATGTGTTTAAGTAGGGATAATTAATCCCAAATCATCTGATCAAACCTTTTGGTAGCCTCTATGTTAAACCCTATGATTAGTTCATCAAGTAGAGAGATACATGTGTTAGAACACATGGTTGTATGTGTCCTAAAAAGGAAAAACGGTACAATGAAGTCAATGGTGCTACTCTTTGAGGTATTTAAGGTGTTTATTATAGTTATACATGATGAAATGATGGATCACATCCCATATATTAAGGTTAATATTCATGGTTTAGGTCTATAGATAGAATAATCCTCAACCTTCACTAAGACTATACCATCAAAAGGTGAAACAAAGATCAATTTTTGAAATTTGAACATTTCCAACCCAATTGTTGAAAGTCATAACATTTTTATAAATCTTTGAGGATAGTTTATACCCTTGGAGAAGCCACTAGAGTAGTCTATTCCACTTTCACATAGAAGTCACTAAATAATCATGTCCCTCACATAAAAGTAAACTTCAAATGCTCATCATAGCTTGAATCTTATGAATGGGGATTCTATCCATACATGGAAGGTGAGAGGGCCTATTATCTTGAAATTGGAAGAAATAATTTAGATATCCAAGCTCTGACTTCTATAAACCATGCCTAAGACTCCCAAATATCCCTAAACCATAATAGTGACTCATCTATAAAGGTTTAGGGAAAAATACATTCTTATGTTTATAATTTGATTATGTGACACTTATAACATTATAAAAAATCATAAGGGATCATTCCCATGGCTCTTGATGGTCCAAAAGTAGTATCAACACTTCCTAGAAAGGTAAACTTTTAGGGTTTTAGACATAAATTATGTTGTTGAGCCTAAGGAGAATTTATAAGCCATGGGATGAGTAAGCTTGGGACTTTTTATATTCATTAAATGTCAATGTAGATCATAAAATCATTTGAAAGTGTCCTTACCATCTCTACATAAATTACTAGTCTTTAAGGTAGTCTAATTGGCATAATAATGCAAAGATAATTTTCATTTATATGTAAATAAATCTTAAAATATATTAATTCCAATGCACTAGATCTTATAAAACTGGTATCTTAGTCCTAACAAGTGAATTGAGAATCTACATCAATTGTATAACCATGAAAGTAATGTATATGATCATAAGGTTGATGTGCAAGCAAACATGCCTACTCATCTTAAAAATGAAAGAGTCTACTGAGCAAAGGGTGGTGTGAGATCATTTAATGAATATCTTCAATCATGGTAATTTTAATATAGGGAATCAAACACCAAAATGGATCATTATGATATATTTAAGGTAGTTTCAAAGATCATTCTTCATGCACATTAAAATGAGGCTGGCTAATGCCTCTTGGAGGTCCATCCATAATCTATGTACATTGCATAATTACAAAATAATGGAATTTTGAGCTATTTTAAGAATGGTCAAGTCCTAAATAAATTAAATTGAGGAAGTTATAGCCTAAATAATGATAAAATGGATTTATTAATGATATTTCAATGCTTGAGGAAATAAATAATCCTGGGTAACTACCATATGCCACATTAGACTAATTTATGGCCTCTCCCATGCCTAGAGTTCTCTATCTTATCTTCAAAGTTCTCTATTTAAGTAGGCATTTATTTCTTTCTTGTCATACCTTAGCTAGGTGTAACAAAGCTTTGCCAAAATTACCTTGTAGTTCTATTTAATGAATAAGAGAGATATGCATATTCTTATTGAAGGATAGTGTGATTAATTGAGAGTTTGATTTGTAGATCATATGAAATATATGTTCATGTGCAGGTCCTTTTTTTCACCTAACTTTAGGTTTTAGTTCATTTCATGTTTTATGAAGTGTTAAAAAGTAGGGGTTTTCTTGAAGTGTCATGAGTTCATTGTGTCTTGAGTAGACCTATGCCTTTTTCCCTCCTAGTTGAAGATCCTATCCAACATCCAATTTATACTCATACTAAAACACCACCAATAAGTGACCAATCATTATCTTCATTAGGTTCATCATTAAGATTCAAAGGGAATGATATAGAGTGGATCCTTTATTAATTACTGCATCACCACTTAGATTAGGTTCTTGAATTAGTTTTATATTTTTTTCCCTTTTATTTGTGATAAGTTTAGATCTTAGAGAGTATTGAAGTATAAAAATAGGGGAGATAACACCATAAAATCTAGAGGTGTGACCTACACACTGGGAAACCCATAGTCTAAGATCAGTCCCATGTTAGAATAGGTTTAAGGTTTGGATATGAACACTCCTCTCCTCTTCTAGGGTTTAGCCTATAACCTTCAACATTAATTCTAGTGGATGAATAGTAATGAGGACGGATGTTAGATAAATGACTCAAAGGGTTGATATTAGGATATAATTAGAGTACATATAATGATATTATATTAAATAAGATAATTTAGTGTTGACTAATAGTAATATCAATGATGATAAATGAATCCAAAAAATTTAGAAGTATATATTTTAACCCTCATTGAAAGGGCATTGCAAGTGGATGAACTAGAAGGAGTAATGGTATTTCAAAGAAACACCATTTCATGGATGAATTTTAGTAAATGATGTTAGTGGATATGATGCCCTGCTAGGGGACATGTGGGGAGGAAGGATATGGATGACCACTCAAAAAGAAGAATGAGTAGTGGGGTGTGACAAATAAACAAAGGGATGGAAGACAAAATGTGAGATAGATGATGAAAAATATGAACTCAACCTAAGGTATGAGTTAGAATATGATGTCTTTGGAAAAGATATATACATAGGGAGTATAAATGATTGTGTCATGGTTGTCAACACATCCCAAGGGTAATTCAACCATAACATGATGACGATAAGACAAAAGGATGCAAAGTTTGGACATATCCCAAGTAAGGATGGATGTAAGGGAGAGCTATAGGACAAGATAAGACATTTATTTAATGAAATTAATGGTGATTATAACTCAAATCTAAAGACAAATAATATGATGAAGAGGATGAAAGAGAATAAATGATATGATTGAGTGATCTAAATATGAAGGGAAAGGATAGGATAGCGAGATGCACCAAATCAATACTCCATAATGTTATTAATAGTGATTATGCCCCTAGAAATGACACATGCAAGGAAGTGAGAGATGATAATAAAATTATAGGTCTAGTCATGCCCCAATTAAAGGGAGATACCATAAATTTTAAATGAGAATTTACTAGTCATTGATCATGGATGACTAATGGAAGAAAACATGATGTTGTGATTTTGTCAAGCCCAATCAAAAAGTGTGAAAAAATTACAAAAATATAAAAAAGATGACTATGGAGATTGTAATTGTTCAATAGACTAGTTGATTAATGATTTATAACTCAAGGATTTGATTGATGTAAGACATGAGGATTATGAATAACCAAATATATATATGAATACAAATGATGGACAAATATGAGAGTGGCCAAGATGACCTTATACACATTATGTGACTAAGCATTGCCTACATAGTTTGATAAAACCCCATGCTAATATAGTTCAAACTATATTAGAGGATGATAATGATGGACTAGAGAGATGATAGATGACTGGATAAAGGATATAGACATGATGATAAAAGGATGTAGAGGAATGATTGGATAATATAAGAATGAACTAGGATGATAGACTTGATGATGTGATTAAGATTATTATATGATTAAGAGAAATTAGCAAGCTATAATTCTTGTAATAAGGCTCATCATAGTCTAATCAGTCTAATAAATATGAAAATTAGCAGTATGCCCCATGATATAAGTATGATTAAGAAAGTGCTTAAGGAAAATGATGACCTTTGCATCATCTAAGGCACCTAAAATCATCATTATATCTTTTGGTGTCATCATAACATCCTTGTGCATTTACCGATAGACAAAAATAGAAATGATACAAGACTAAAAAGAAACATATAAAAATAAATAGAACATAAGACAATCAAATGCAAAAAAAGGCAAAAAACACATAGCATACAAGTAACATAGAAAATTATCAGCATACAAATGTATTGTGATTAATTTCTTGTCTATTATCTTGATGAGAGTCAATGGGATGATTTATTAGGTGATGAGTTACAAAATGTTGGTCCTGATGATGTGATTTGAATTTGGATTAAGGATAGAAACTTGGATAAGGTATGGACTTGAAGTAGATTAGTGACTAGGATAAGGTTATTCAAGACATGATTACTATTATTTTAAGGCAAGAGAATGTGACAAGATGATAAGACAAATAATACTTTAGATAGGATGATTGGGATATTTAGGACATAGTAAAAGATGACATATGACAAGACAACTTAGATTTTTTTGGCTTTTTTTTAGGTTTTATAATTTTTAGGGTTTTTGACATATTTTAATTTTTATGTCTTTTTGGAATATGTATTTTCACAAGACAAAGGAGGTTACTATCAAAGTCAATACCAATCCTAGAAAACAAAATAAAGATGGATGAAATGTTGAATGGGATGACCAAAGGATGTGGGTGATGATGAAAAGGGGATGAGGACTAAGGAACAATAGAATAGGGATTACCAACCACATCATAAAGGAACTAGATGTTTATATACCTGAGTGTCTATTGGAGGATATGCTATGATGATTCTAGAATATTTCTTAAGACCTCTTCTATGTAATTACAAAGGTTAATATAGGAAGAAGGATGGATATAATAGGGTGCATGATATGATGGTTTATGATGCGTAGGAGTAATGGTTAAAGGGATATGATAAGTATGGGATTTATAAGGGATGGATTTATCCCCAAGTTTTGAGGTATATTGTGGGCAATATATTATTTGACCATGATGTTGGAAACCATTTTCATCATGGTACTTTCCCAAGGTTCTAGAAGACTAGTTTTGAATAATAGATGAATTTTTTTTTTTTTTTTTTTTTTTTTTGACTTTATTTTTTTTTATTTTTTTAGTATCTTGATTTATTAGAGGTAGTAAAAATGTAGGATTATAGAGACTTGATTGATATGCCATCCAACACCTATTCTATATAAGTGTGATGCTAAGACCATATTGTTGATGATAGATATATTGATGTCTTTATGAGCATTATTTATTCTTTATTTAGCATCCTTTGGATGTCTCAACCAAGGGTCTTTTTAACCCCTAAATATGATGTTGCCTAGGTATTTGAGGTGTGCTATGGATGGAATTATGTATTAGTTTTGATGGTGGGGTACATGATGTGAATGAGTGACATGATTAGGATGGACAATGTGACCATAAGGGGAGTGAAAATGAGGTAAAATAGTTGTATACACCATTATATATGGTGGAGGGGGTATTTTTTATTGGTGCCATAAGATTAAGGGATTTAAGACCTTCTAACTTTCTTGATTTTTGATCCAAATATTAGGATGATTATCAGCCATATTGTGAATAATTTTGAAATATTCTTGACTTGTTATCTAACTTGGATTTTTATTCCCCCTATTTCCTATAACTAGGCTTTACCAAGGGTTTTTGACTTTAGACTTGGAATATGATTTTTTTGACTTGGATGATCCCCTAGCATCTCGAGGATGTTCTAACTCGGGGATGATGCTTTTTGACTTGTCCAATTATGAATATCTTCTTCACTTTTAATAAATATTTTAGGATCACAACCAACTTGATTATTTGGCTTGGATAATTGATTATTAACTTTGATCCTTGTTTATTTGGCACATGAGACTACATTTTGAAGGGAATTTAATGATGTGTGTTCTTGTTTGTCCCATTCAAGGTGTGGGATGGAGAGATTATTAACAAGAGGTGGATGATTATAAATGTGTGGTGAAAGGGGTATATTAATGGGATGATGGGAATAATAGTTCTCATAAAAGTCACTAGGAGATCGAGCCTCAATGTCAAAGAAATTGTCCTCAAGGATCTCAAAAGGATCACTAAGACTCTTTACAGAATTAGCATCTAGGGCCATTTCATACCCAAATTAATGATCTTATAGTAATAAATCATATAATAAATATGTTATTATTTCATTATATTCATACCAATTAATAATCATGCCTTTTTATTGGTCAATACTATAGATGTACTCAAATAGGTAAGTGTTAACATGAATTTCATTATCTAAAAGGGATGATGATTCTAAGATGGATATTGATTTATATGTTGATTTTGAATATGACACTAACCATTATGATGACAAATCCAAAAGGGATGTTGATGAGGTGTTATATCCCATAGATTATTTCCTAATAAAATCAATATTATTGTCCGCATCTACCTTCTTCATCTTGGGTTTGTGTATGGATGTTTTAGGATTAATGGATTTGTGAAGATGGGGGATTTGATTTGGATAATATGTAGGTATGTTTTGATGTAGGATGGTTGTGCTATGATAAGGATTGAGGTCATGAACTTGGTTAAGGAGGTAATAATATCGATCATAGTTAGGAAGCACTTCTTAGCATACCCCCTTTTGCACACTTCTATGCATGGATGAATTAGATTCTCCCTCAATTTAAATGTCACCATTATCAATTAATTTTTAGATATAATATCTAAAAATTCAAAATATATTAATAGAATTCCTGGGGACTTTATTCTATATATATAATAATTTGACTTTATGCCATGAGGGAACATGTTTAAACAAATCTATAGGTCTTGTTTTCAGGTGGACAATCATGCCTTTGGACGTCAATTTCAAAATTAGAGCTTCCCTAGATAGTAGGAGAGGGGCATAGTTCTTATCTCTAGTGTTGGATGTGGAGGTGTTGTATTTAGGAGTGGGATCATGTGATTGAAATTTCATAATATTTAGATATGATGATGTTGACAGGTTAGGCTTTTCTTTACTATTGGGATGGGAGATTAATGATCGACTATGATTTTATTAGGCTGTTAGAGATATAAACACAAAATGTTAAAGAGTCAAACATGATAAATTTATTAAACATTGATTATATATTATCTCACACTATCTAAATATTAAACATTCAAGAGATTTACAAATATATAAGAATACAATTCTTATAATCTCTCCACTAAAGTCTCTCAACCGAAATCCTATGATTAAGAAAACTCCTATTTATGATATAATGTTATAACTCATTAACAGTATATATCAATAACTATAATATTATAACCTAATAATGTAATATTTTTTATAAAAATATTATGACCAAATAAACTATTACTATTTACCTCTTAGTAAATACCCAAATTTACATAATTTAAAATCTAGATTTCCTAACATTCCCCCCATAGTTTTTACATGGTGAAAAAACATTCACACTCTTATCTAAAATATGCTCACCCATTTTAGCATGCCCTATTTTGATCATGATATTTATATAAAAAGAGACTCAATCCTCCCATGCTTTTACATGTTTACCACAAACCTTGACATGAACAAGACCCATCAATAGTTCACCTCATGTGGTTTTTTGGATCTCTACCACAAACCCTTTCGAGATCCATGAACTAACTTACATTGGTGTTTTATTTTCTTTCAAAATGTTATCACCTTAGGGAATTATGTTTGTAATTACACACAAATTAAATTACACATAAATTACATTACATGAATAGGCATTATTTTTTTTCTTATTTTACAAGCACATATTAAAAACTATAAAAAAACACAACACAAAAATGTCACCACAACATTGGTGGATACCCATCATTGGTGACTAATGAAAGATCACTGAAAGAACTCCTTCTTTCATATATCCTCCAATCTCTAGTCTTTTCTTACTCATTTGATATCTCAGTAAAGCTTATGACAAGACTCCCTATAATCTGGACATTGCATACAAGTGAAAATGCATCTATTACAAACAACAATTTTTTGATATTTTTACATTTGATACTTTGAATTTTAATATTGACATTTAATAAACTTAAGAAATAATGACATGAATCAAATGATTCTTGACAATATTTTTTTTATGACATATGAAATAATGAACCATAATGATTTTTATAAAATCTAATAACTAAACTCATAATAATAAGACTCCTATTTAATACGTCATAAATTATGACAAGATAAAATCCAATTATGAACATAAAAATATACTTGATTAAAAAAAATAATTTGACTATATAAAAAAGACATTTAAAATCTAAATGAAAAAAATTATGGATTTTTTAAAATAAATATTCAAGACTAAGTAAATAATATTGTAAATGGAACACTAGTGATACCCATGGAGAATCTTTTATTCACTAGATTTCATTAACCATTGGAGCCTTGTATAACATCAATTTATATGTTGGTGAGCTCAAAGGATGCCACAATAAAATTTTGACCAAATTAAAAAAAATATTGGTTGACCTTATCTTTATGATAACAAATGAAATATCATAATAATATATTTTATCATGTGCTAAATCTATTAAATAAAATTCTCCATTAGTGCAGGTAAAATTAGATAGTTGTTGACACATATCACTCTTCCAAAAAAATTCATCTGAGCTATGCACCAAGTGTAATACCTCAAAGATCAATTTTGATGATATACAATTCACAACATGAACAACATAATTATTGAAGATAAAATGAGTTCACAAGTATTTACTTTAAACACAATATCAATTTCTAGGTAGCACATTGGAAAATTTTCGTTTAGTTATCACAAGTTTTATTGGAAGTGGTGTGAACAATATGGAATCTAATTTGGAAGACTCTTTGCATCATTGGATTTATACACATACATGAAGATGTATGTCACATAGAAATCAAGGTAGAAACAATGCTTGACCAGAAAATGGGATGTCCACTATGATGATAATTGTAATAAATCACAACATAAATGACTACATGACATTATGATTAGTTGAGTAGATGTTGAGGTTAGAGTATGTCTAATATACAAATGTATGCATGCAATTATATTCAAGTGATAGATATGATTCTTTGATAAATAATAATAAATTGTATTCGATGCACTTATATTTTCTTATGTAGATGACATGGATAATACATAATATGCCCAAGAAGATAAGTGATGAATCAAATTATATTCTTGGATTTTCACATCAATAAAAAAGATATGAATGCAAGAATACTTATTCCTAAATAAAACTATAAACTCATTCTCAAAAAAATATCTCATCCACATGGACAAACCTCCAAGTAGCTTCCCCTCAAATATTTTCACAAATTCATAGCTGCTAAAAAATTTCCACTCTGATACTAGATGATGAGGTTGGTATAGATTTGAATAGAAAAATATAAAGAATTGAACACAATAAATTTATTGAACACTAATTATATATTATTTCATGCTATCTGAATATTAAACATTTGGTATTTTTACATATATATATAGTAATATGATTCTTATAATCTCTCCACTAGTTTTGCTCACTTAAAATTCTATGATTAAAAAAAATCCTATTTACAATTTATTTTTATAACTCATTAACAATATATGTTAATAATCATAATATTATAACCTAATATCATAATATTGTCTATAAAAATATTACTACCAAACAACCTATTACTACTTACCTCTTTGTAAATACCCAAATTTACATAATGTAAAAGCTAAATTTCCTAACATGATTAGTAAATGGAAGGCTTAACCATGGACATGTATGAACTAGGGGTAAGGTTAGATAAATAAGGTCAAGACCTTTAGGAATTTGAGCACCCATCTCAGGGATCCATAAGAGGAATGCATCCTTATTTGAAAAATATAGTTATTAAACAAGGTAGTTGTTAGGATACGAAGGTTATGAATATGACAATGACTATTGGATGGTAGACTAGAATTGGATGGGGATGAGGGTTTATTAAGGAATTTTTTGGTGGGTGACTTTAGGTTTATGGGTTTATAATAATTAGTAAGGTGGGAACTCATCTCCAATATATGTAAAAGGAATTCATACTTGTTGGCCAGGATATATTAATTAAACAAGGTGACCTTATCACTTGTATAGTGAGGACTATGGTTATGATGAATGGATGATGGGTTTAACCATGGTGGGCTACCATGTAGGTATTTTTCATGAATAATAGTATGGGACATTTGTTTATGTCTGATGGGATATAGGTCAAAAGGTAGGCAAGTACCCATTTCTAGGGCTCATAAAAAGATCTCTTGTTAAAAAATAGGTATTGTTTTACTAGGATTGGGTGCAAATCCATTTGATTGAATGATGTATGAAAGGTATAAAAATAACAAAAGGGTACTAATGTGAAGGTATTCTAAGGATGATATTGATATGATCCTAAATTAAATATGAATTATTGGGATTCTATGACATGTGATGATGGTGATGACATAGACTAATTTGATTAAGATATAAGACTAGGATCAAATTTTAGACTGATAACATGACAGTTGTCAATGGTCTATCAATAATGCCTAGTTTTGAAGCTATAAAAAGGATTGGGATTTTACTAGTGCCTATAATAAAACTATCAAGATGATAATTATATAGGTACTAGTTATGAATAGGTAATATGACTAGATTAGAGATGATTGGATTAATGATGAATATATTTATGATGATTGGATGCTAGATTGAAACCCACAATGTTATAGGTTGATAATAGGATATCAAATATATATGAATTTGACTAAGATAATTAGTGGATGAAAGTGATATGATGATATGCAAGGATGATAAAAGGACTACCTCAATTATTATATTGATTTGTTCAAGGTAAAATGGATATAAGATTATGTGATGAAAGGTAAATGGGATTAAGGATGATGGTATTAGTGGTGGTGATGTAATAATTATTTGGGGTAAGATTAATTATGTAGATATGGTTTGGGAAAATGTGTGACCTAAAAATCTAGCTATATTTGTTGTATGACAAAATGAAATGGGATTGATTTATATGAGGTATGACTAGATGAGGATAAAGGATTATGATAGAATAATAATTTCCAAGATAAGAGGATGTCAAGCCAAAATTATATTATGATATGTTTGAGATGAGATGATAGGGTGTACAATATAGACAAGATTATACAAGATCGTGGTATATAAAATATGATGAAGGATGGATGTACAAGATGACTAAGAATATACAAGATAAATATAATGATATACAAGATGATATAAAATGCCTAAATAGCCTTGTATAGGTTTGGGTAAAAGGTTGATTCAGCTCACAAACAACACTATTTTGGCATGACACACATCAAATCAATCATATACAATCCTAAATCTAGTAAACCTAGGAGTGTGTAACTTGATGATTGCACCATCTAATGACATTAAGGGTGAGGTTGTAGGTCAGTGACCTATTATGGAGTCTACCAAACCCTCTCAAGCTTGTATACACATGATGGTAACTTGGGAGATGATACTAACTCTACTAATAAGTCACCTATTATGATTGAAAGATCTTAGGATATGTTATATAGGATCTCTAATCGAGTACCTAATATACACTAGGTACAGTGGGGCCAAAGTCTATCTAGGGTGTTGTCTAATTTTTTTTTAAGATAATTAAATCTTCCCCTTCACAAATGGCCTCTATGGGTTCCTCCTCTTAGCCTAATTATAGTTTCCCTTGATATTTATAGTCTACTAGAACATATAGTGTGGATTAGTGTGTGGTGGTGAAATCCAAGGTTACTATCCCCCTAATAGTATGTCATGTGCATGGGTGTGAATTCCACATCATGTTTCACCAAAAAAATAAAAATGATAAGGTCTATTAGTGTTTTTTAATCATCCAAGACTCGTAGCTAGAATGTAGGGAAGAGATCATACACCACTATATCCCTCAGGTGACACAGAAGTAAATAAAAATATTTATTAACTAATTACTTAAGATGTGATATATACAAATATAAATACAAGATGATTTTCAAAATGCCAAAGTATTTATCAAGTGCCCTAAAAAATAAATGATTATTATTTTCAATTAGTAATCTTGAGGGGCAACCTGAAAAATAATACATTAGACAAAAATATGATTTATAAGATGATATTTTAGACAAAGAAAAAATTTGACTTGTAAGAAAATATTTTGGTAATAAAACATTTCCACTAGATTCACCACTATAAAAAATAAAAGGTTATTCGAATAAGACTTAATAAAATCATTAAACAAATTATAAATTTTCATTGTAACTTTTTGGGGATGAGGGGACTCAATGTGGGAGTCTAGGGGTGGCATCCCCTAGTGGGGTTAAGGGGTAGTGCCCCTTACAAGGTTAAATGGAAGCACCCTTTATGAGATTAAGGGATATCACCCCTTGTGGGGTCTAAGGGTAATATCCTAGGCATGATCCTAGTCATGGTAAAAATTAGGGTTGAGGGGAAGTGCCCCCAATGCCAAATTGCATTTGGAACTTTTAGAACCCTTTGAATGACTCAAAATTCACTAAAAATATCCTAAAAATTCATTCAAAAAATTATAATTTTAAAGTAAAAAATGAATACAAAATCACTACTAAATTTATAAAAACCATAGATACACAATTAGTTATATGTAAAATCACATCTAGAGAACCAATATCTCAACTTAGGATATGCATTTTTGCAAATAATTAGGTTGAAAGTGACCGTGCAATTAGGCAAAACCTCTTGAGGCTAGTGTAAGACTAAAATTGTTAAAATCAATATCACAACTTTGAGATATATGGTATTGTAGAGGGTGACCACATGATTAGGTGAAAACACCTGTGGTTAGTGTTATACTATAGCTATAATTCAATGCCACAACTTATGAGATTTAGTTTTGTGATTTATGGGAAAAATAATGCATTTTTAGAGTAGATTACAAAATGAGATTTCAATAATGCTAAAAAAATATTTTATGGAACTTAAAACAAGTTTTTATTAGATGTTAAATGAGTAATAAATGATAGGATGAATAAACAAGATTTATTTTTTAACCATATTCAAAACCATCTATCTATGTTGAAAACTACCTATGAAAATCAAAATCACCTTTGTAAACATGTATTATTTCACTCGATAGTCAAAAGTGGGATTTAGGAATGTTTGATGTTATTTTAATAGAGCTTCCCCTTACTATAATCATAACCTAGTTAGATAGAGTTAGCAACTATTAGAAAATAAAATCATGGTCTTAAGTTATAAATCTCCTATATATGTCAAAACCACCTCTTGTAAAGGAAAAACTACAAGTGGGATTCAAAACCAAATTTGTAAAAAAGTGATATTATACAAAGGGATTTTAAATATACTAAGTTAGTATAAACTAAGTATCCCCTTTCCTTCAAGCAGATAACAACCCAATACAGACAACAAGATTGTCAAATAGCAAAACCATAGATCATAGTTAGTGATTAAATCAAAAATACATTTCATGAAGGCAAAACCTTATTTAAGAATCAAAACCACATTTTTTGAGATGCATTTTTGTAATAGGTTAGAAAAATGCTATAGTAATGGTCATGGTTAGTGGTTAGGGTTGGCTGTTAGGCAAAATTGAATCTTTTGAAGCCAAAAACTACCTGTGTAAAGTTACCTTTTGTAGAGAGATATCACCATTTGGTGGAAACATGAGATTTTTGAAAATTTGAGACAAAATCCCACTATGGTCAAGAAAATATAGGATGAAATTTTTTAGCAAGGGATTTAGATATGTAAAGTATATCAAAAATACTCAAAACATCAATATACCATTAAAATCTAAATCCATTTTGGAATAAAATGCCATGGAAAATGGAACATTCATATTTGCATTAGATCCTAAAATATAAGTGTTGTAGATCAATATCAAAATAATAAAAATATTAATTGAATATGGATTATGGATTAGTTACCAAAGATGCAATTTTTTAGGGTGATTCTTGATTGAGTAAGATGACATGGATTCATGGAAGCAATGATAGTATGAAGACTTAGGGATCTTATGATATTGCTGATTCATGTGTATTCCCATTAGTTTGGCCATGGAGGTATAGCATGATTAAATATAAGTAAGGAGTGAATATCGATGGCTAATATTTAAAAAAGTTAGAGGATTATCCATGGAATTAAAAATCCCTTAAAAGTCTCTATAATTTAAGATTATAGACAAGAAGGGATAATATAGAAAGGATTATATAATTAGAGAGTTTTAGAATCCATTATGGGGGTAACCAAGATTAATAGGTGATTAGATATGTGATTAGGGATTAGGGATGTAGGAGAGCATCAAAATAGGCTAACGTAGGTGGGTAGGTGGGTTGATTTAACAATATTGGAGTTTTATTCCTAATTTAGTTAAAGTGTCTGAGTAGTAAAATTAGTCAATAATTATGGCATAATTAACCTAATAATTTTTTAATTCTAATTATTGTTTAGAATTTATAAAAATAGTAAATAAATAGAGATAAATCAAACATAGCTTGAAACTATGTTTATCTAACTAAGATAGAGGTTGATATTAACTGTGTAAGATTATGAGACTATAGCAAACTATGATCTAAACTTCATTTTCTAATTTGATAGGAGCATTGAAAGTGGATAGTAGTAGCACTAGTGTTATAGTCCTTATCCAACACTATTATCTTGAGAGTATAATCTTTTTGGGTTTTATTTGGTAGGTCTGTGTGACACTGTCTCTAAATTTTCAAAGCTTTGCTATCAACAGTGTTCCTTATAGATCTAATTTTCCTCATTTATAAGCCTTCAATGTAATTGAACAAAACATTATCAAATAGGTAAAAGGGGTTAGTGTGTGTAAGAAGAATTAGATGTGATTCACACCACTTGTGTGGGCACATTGCCTACATAAAAATACTCTAAATATGGATCAATCCATATGTAGTTCTCCTTTTGAAAGTGCTTGGTGAAATTATGATATGAGAATGAAAGGAAATGCTAATTTGGGTGTGCTTGAGATGACTAGGGATTGACACAAATATTTATATGTGCTTAGGACTATATTAGATGGTTGTATGTAGATAATATGGAATATTATCTAAGTGGTTTCACTTGTATTCTTGCTTGCTTGATAATATTTACCAACCCTTTATAAATGATATTTGAATGGGATTTTATAAGGATATATTGGTCATGGATTGAATTTTATCACATTAGGCTGACAAGAATAAGGATGGGAAACTGAAAGGAATTAATCATTGGTGACATAAATGAGCTTGGACAATAATGTTGAAAGTAGACAATAGTGGCACTGGTACTCTTATCCTAGTTGGGTGTTATTTTCCTAGGTAGATGGGACCTAAGGGGATGGATTGGTCATGAAAAGAAGGTTTTGGCTTAACTAGGATCTATTTTTAAAGGCTATGGATGATTTGGAATTAGTGAAAATAAGACTATAAGGGTCATGAGAGAAAATAAGAAGGACCTATGGGTTGGGTGTCATTAGTCATGCTCAAGTTACCAATTTTTAAATTTTATATGACTACATCTACACCCCCCCCCCCCACCCCGCCCTTTATTCTAGTGATGAAAAAAGTGAAATACTAACATAAAGGAGAAAAAGAAAGTGTACCATATCTTACTTGTAAGGGTGAAGCTCATGAAGATTGTGTGATGTTGGGTGTGCATAGAGAGAGCATGTTATGAAGTGTAAATCTACAAGATAAAACAAAGAGTAGATCATTTCTCACTAGATATGTTATATCTAAAATAATAAAGTACAAATCTAGGTAAAAGAGATGAAGAGAAAGGAATGAATACACGTCATTGAGTATGAAAACCAATACAAAACATGTTGTGATGTTGAGTAATGTTATATGTGTATTATAAAAAGAATAATGTCACAAATGGAGCTAAGTGCTTAATTACTTGAAAAGTGGATCAAGAATGCAAAGGTTGGCCTTTTTTATCCATCATCTCCTACTAAGTGAAGAGAGGTGGTCATGCATGTGTTGATTGATGTTTGGGTTATGTGTCCAATCCTTCTGAATTGGTGGCTCAAGAATACAAAGGATAGTTAGACCTTTGGTTCCATCATTGCCCTATGAAGTCAAGATATGAAATAATATTGGTATGGATGTGTATTCCATATGAGATGGCCCTTAAGTCCCATGAATGTACTATGATCTAATAAGTTTTGTGTGGATAGCCAAATATATGATGTAAATTAGGCCATTCTTGGCCACTTTAAAACTAGGAATCTAGCTTATGTGGAAGCCACTCAAGAACTCAGAAGTTAGGCTTGTATAAAATCCAAGCCAAAATGATTCTAACCACTTGTAGATGGATTAAGTCACATAAATATCGAGAATTTTTGGACAATGCTGAACTAGGAAAGAAAAGAAACAAGTGCACTATGCACATTGCCCCCAATCATTGATGTCTGGAACATGGATTTTGAGTTGAAAGTTATACCAATTTCCATATCTAAAATTGGAAGTGAGATCCATCATTCCACACATTATACCCCTTATATTTGGATTATCTAATCAAAATATGTATAGAAACTACTAATTCTAAACTGGTCTAGCTGTTTAAATTTATATTTGAACCTAATTTTTGCCTACTTCTAAAAAATTTGGTTTTTCTACTATTTGGATAGGATCACTAGAAATGGATAGTATCACCATTGGCACTATAATATATTCTTGGAATTATTTTCTTGGGACAAATTTGATGACTATTCTAGAATCTTGACTTCTACCTAGTCTGTTTTGACTAGTTTGATGTCTAGTTACTATTTTGAGTGTTGTAAAATTGGAATTTTTAATTGATAGAAGCTATGATATTTGTGACATAACCCCTATTAATTTACCCCTCTTCTAAGGGTAGGAATGGAGACAATAAAATGATTACCCTCATAATAAACATCCATATAAGTGTGTTATGCTACAAAATATATGATATACCAATGATAATTGACAAGATATCTCAAGATATAACATGGTTTGTTTTGAGATATTGTTAGATCAATAGGGGTATCTCTAGATAGATATAACAATGTAAAATCATGTACAATATACTAAAATATAATTATAAGTGTTATTTTTTAGTTTTTAGTTTTTAGTTTTTAGTTTTTATTTATTAGTTGGAGGGATGGAGCATGATGTACATCATGACATCCAAGAAAGAAAGATAATGCATGATTTGGATCAAGGCATTACAAACAATTAGAATCAATCAAGAAAAAAGCACACAAGGTAAGAAGTGTACAAGGGTGGCCAAAGGGCCAAGTAAATAAGGGAAATGGGCATATGTCACTCAAACTGGAAAACAAGCATACAAGACATGTTCAAATGCTACATACACATACAATTGAAACAAGCAAGTTGGTGTGAAAGACATAATCACATGGAAGAGTACATGCAAGGGACATTTGTAAATGTGCAAGGCACATGAATGAATAGAAGTAAAGGACATTGGTAAATGTACTAAGGCACATATAAGACATAGAGGCAATGTCATAAGGTACAAACAAGAGATACATAAAAACTAGAAATGCAATCACACCAAGCTAATGCTAAGTAAGAAAACAAAACATGTAAAGACTAGAAAATATAGGTACCTATAACTAATCAAAAAAAGAGTGAAATTATGAAAAACATGCTAGTATAATAGTAGGTATATGCAAATAGATACACAAGTGTTAAATACTAGTGAGTGTCGATAGAGTAATCTATGTAAGCTAGTAAATAATGTACATCAATATGATAAATAGAGTGTGTGGTGTAGGAATGACATAACTAGATGGTGTAGTCATTTAGAAGATACCCCAGTGGGTATGTATATTGATGTATGTCTTGATGTGAAAGAAGGATGCCCCATAAATGGGTAGTATGAAGTAATCAAGGGTCTGGAAGTCACTGTACATACTCAAAGAAGATCAAGTGAAGCATGGTAATGTAGATAAATTGATAAACAATAGCATAGAATAACAAATGTAAGTCTAACATAGAAGTATAAATGTAAATCATGGAGGATGCATATATTCAATATGTTTTTGTATTTGTGACATATTTGAATGTTATTAGATTTTGAAATTTTGTTTTGTTTTTTATTTTTGATAATATTTGAGCTATGTACAATCAATAATAGGGAAATTATGTACAAAGTGAAGTGTGGAATGTCATACTATACATAGAATCTATGTAGGTGAAAAAATATTCATTGTATTTTTGAGTTTCTTTCCTTTAAGTGAAGTTAGATGATATACTTTAGGGATAAGATTTTTAGTAATGATATATGGACCTAGCCAATTTGGTTTGAATTTACCTTTGATTTCTTCTTTATCATTGACATTGTGAAGATTTTATTTGAGAATGAGATCATTAACTTTAAATTCTTTGGTGTGAAATCATTTGTTATAGGATCATTGCATACATTAATGGTAGATTCAAAGATGTTTTACTACTTGAATACGTGTATGGTCTAACTGCTTGAGCTAGTGTAGATGTTTTTCATGATACTTTTCATTAGTGAGAATGCATTTAATGGAGACATAAAGAGGTAGGATTTATAATTCCAATGGAAAAACTACTTATGTGCCATATGCAAGGTAATAAAGAGTGGCTCTTGTGGGTGTATGAATACTTTTATGATAGGCCCATAATGCAAAGACTAGTTGATTATGATAATCATATAAAAATTTGGTCATTATTTTGCTCAAATTGCTATTGATGGTTTTATTGGTGGCTTCTGCTTGACCATTTCTTTGTGGGTAATATGGAGTGTAGAATGTGTGCTTAATATTATATTTTTTAGAAAATTTCTTAATAGTTTTGTTCTTGAATGATGTTCCATTATAAAAAATGATAGTTTTAGGTAGGCCAAAGTGTGAAATAATGTGGGACATGAGGAAATTACAAATGTCCTCCCCTGTAATAGATTGAATTAGAATGGCTTCCACCCATTTTGTAAATTATTATGTATCTATGATGATGAACTTATGCCCACTGATATATTTAGGGTTAATCTTTCCAATAAGATCAAATCTACATAACATTAATGGCCATGGAGAAGCTATAGGCTATAATTATGATGATGGTGCATGCTATAAATTATTGTGTCATTGGCATTTATCACATAATTTTTCATATTATAAACATTCATCTTCCATGGTGGGTCAGTAGTACTCCTATCAAAGTAATTTGTGTGACATGAATTTTCCACTAAAGCAACCACCACACTCACTATTGTGTATTTGTGTAAGATCAATTTTGTATTGTATAAAATTCAAGAATCTAAGCAATTATCTATCAAAAGATTGTTTAAAAAGGTCCCCACCAATGATTGCATAATAGAGTGCTTGTTTGTGTAACTTAAATTGGTCATTTCATGAAAAAGAGTTTGGTGTAATAGATTTGTTTATAAAGTTATAGATGTTAGAGAACCATTCTAGAGTTATGGAACTATGTGTAGTGGCTAAGATAGATAGTGCTATCAAATATGCATTAGATATTTATGGTGATTGTAATAATTTAATTGTGAGAATAGCTTGATCATCATTGATGTCTATAGGGATTAAAGAGGTGGTACTTTCCATTGTATCTATGTGTTAGTTATCTTTTCTTGGTATAATTTATATAGAAAAGTAATCAAATTGTGATGATAAACCTTGTACCATGTTATTATATGGGATAAGATGTTCCTATTTTATTTAATAGACATCATTGAATTGGTTGACCACTAGTTGGTAATCATCAAAAACCTAAATATATTTGATTTGGAAGGACTGGGTGACAAATAGACCTAATATAAGTGCTTCATATTCTATGATGTTGTTGGTGTAGGAGAAACTTAATCAGTATGCTATAGGAACTATGTAACTAGAAGGATCAATAAAGATGATTCCTACTCCTACATCATATTTGAAGTGAGAGACATCAAATAACATTATCTAAGAATTTGAATGAGTAGAATAAATAGTAAAATCATCTCTGAATGTGTCACTAATAGGGTTGGTATCTAAGATTGGTGCTACTACCAAATTGTTTGCAATGATTTGGCCCTTTATTGATTTTTGGAGGACTATTTTTAAGTCAAATTATATTAATAACATAACCCATTTTTCAATTTGACCCAAAAGATGAGGTTTTACCATTAGAAACTTTAAGGGGTCTACTTTTGTAGGGACCTGAATCTCATTATTGATCATGTAATGTCATAGTTTTTGTATGGAAAAAACTACTGGTATACATATTTTTTTAATTGTAAAATATTTTTTTTGATAATCAACTAGTGTATGATTGATGTAATAAACTATTCACTTGGTATGTTGATCATCATGTTATGTTAAGAGTGATCTTATTGCATGATTTATTACACACACACACAGATATATATATATATATATATATATATATATATATATATATATATATATATATATATATATATATATATATATAGGAGGAAAGGCTTATCAGGGATAGGTGGTACTAAAATAGGTAGATTAAGAAGATATTTATTTATTCTATCAAAGCTTTCTTGATAATCTTGGTCATAGATGAACTCTATATGTCTCTTTAATAAATAAGTGAAAGATTGAGTTTTATTATCATGTTGAGCTATAAAATGATGGATTTATTGGATCTTGCCTTACAAGGATTCAAGTTATTTTAAGTTCATGGGTGGTGGCATATCAATAATGGCTTTGATTTTCTTAGGGTCAACCTTTATGCCATGTTGAGAAATAATGAAACCTAGGAGTTTACATGATGTGACTCTAGATACACATTTTTTTGGGTTTATACAGACATTGTACTACTTATGTCATTGAAAAATCTTTCCTAAATCAACAACATGATGTTTTCATTATTTGGATTTAGCTAGTATATCATCGACATAATTCTTGATAGTATAGTGAATCAAATCATGAAAGATGTGTGTCAAAATATGTTGATATGTGGCTCCAACATTTTTTAATCTAAAGGGCATGACAATATAACAAAATATACCATAGGGTGTTGTAAAAGATGTTTTCTCTTGATCTTCTTTAATGATCTTGATTTGGTTGTATCTAGTGAAGCCATCCATAAATGATAACATGTCATATTTAGTTATGGAATTGATGATCATGTTGATATTAGGCACGGGGAAATCATCTTTCTGGCATGCTTTGCTTAAATCTTGGGAATCATAAAAACATCAAATTTATCTATTGGGTTTGACCATGGGAACTATATTGGAAACCCATTTAAGGTGTGTTACTAGTCAGATGAAACTAGCATCTAAGAGGCATTGGATCCCATATTTTACTAAGAGAGCCACCTTAGGATTCATTTTGCAAATTTTTTATTTAATTAGTTTAGCATCTAGGTATAAAGGAATATGATGAACTGCTATGAATGTATCAATTCCTAGCATATCTAATTAAGTGAAAGAAAAGAGTTCTAGAAAATATATTAGGGTTTAATGGATATCAATATCTTCTTCCTTTCATAGGGAAATGGCTAGTAAGACCATGCAGGGGTCCTGGTTGGTTCCAAAATTGAAATCAATTATTTTTTCATTAAGCAATGTGGAAAAATCAAGTGTGTAGGCAGTAGTATGAATAGTATCATCTAAACCAATTGGTGTGTATTATGGAGAATCTAGACTTTCTCCATAATATGCATGGGCATTTATGTGATGAGTAAATCTATTTTTATGATAGAAGGATGGGAGATCCTCAAACGCTCTGAGGAATTGTAGGAGGGATTCATCATTAGACAATTCATCTAATGTGAACATGTCTAGTAAAACTATGTCATCAATAAGATTGGGATAGATAAAATATAGGGTTAAAGTATGATTAAGAGTGTGATCTACCAGTATAACAGGTGCATAAAAGTTTATATGTTTTGATGTAGTAGAAGAAGGCCTATTATGAAGATAGATAGACTGATATATGAGCCCTTGTATTCTATGTTGTGTGGATGCCTCAATAGGATTAATGATTCATTGTCCATGCTTTCTAAGACCTTTACCATGATATCCCATCTTATTAAGATATTTACATATGAAAGGAGAGGAAAATTGGTGATTTTTTACTGGTGCTATTATGAAACTTGGAGTTTGTTAATATGTTATATGGTTCAAGGGTATATTATGAAAACTAGGTTGTGTAGGTATTTTCCTGAGATAAAAATGCAAAATATAATTCTATGGAGTTCAACAACTTAGAAGTATTTAAAAGGTTTTTTATCAATTGGACATGTGTATATATATCCCTTGTGAATAAATTTTATACAAGCATGGAGTGTAGAAGGGACTACATGCATATCATGAATCCAAGGTCGACCAAGTAATAAATTATAGTTAAGGTCATTTGGCATGTCTTGGCAAGTAGTTGGTAGTGTCTTAGGTCCTAAGGTTAGATTGACTATTATTTGACCCTTAAATTTTTATGGGATGTTTTCAAAACCTCTAATGTTCATGTTAAAATGGTCTAGGTCAGGAGGTTTTATATTAAGATGTTTAAGAAAAGAAATGTTGTAAATGTTGAGTCCTAAACCATTATCAACTAATATTATTTTTACCCCCACATCATTAATTATTAATTGAATATATATATATATATATATATATATATATATATATATATATATGTTTAATGATGTGTTTTGGCATTAAATCCTCCTTCTCAAAATAAATATACTCTTTAGTCCATTGTATTGTGTTGAGGATAGATGCAACATAAGCTGGTTTATCTAAAATAGGAATTTTAGTATTGCAAAGGGATATATATAACACATCTTTGTAGACATCCAATCTTTGAAGGATCTTAAGAATAGAAATTATATCTAGAAGGGTGCTAGCTTGAGTGATAAAGATATAGCCATGGGTTTACTCAACCTACCTATCTTCATAATCTTGGGTGATAGCATGGACTACATGATCTACTATAGGCATAAAGTTGGTAGCAGGTATGAGATGAGAGCTAGACTTACCAAGTTTGAAGGGATAGATACAACTGTTAATGTTTGCTTGTGTCTAGTAGTGATAGGGAGATACTCAAAATTAGCCATTGAGTTATATGAATTTAGGTATAAATAATGAATGTGGAGTGAAATGCATGAATTTTGAGTGATAATTTGTGTAATAATATGTTTATAAAGAAAATTCCATAGAAGAAATAGAAAAAAAGAAATAGAGAGTATGAAATTGTGCATAAAGGCATAGAAAATTTTAACATGTAACATAACATTTTAAAGGTGTTTGACATGATAAACTTGAAATTTTTTCCGCATGAGAAATATAAAGTGAAGGATGGAGAACATGAATTTTCGCATAAAGGCATGGAAATTTTTTCATGCAACAAAATATTCTTAATGCATGTAGAAAAATGGAGTTGTTAATTATTTTTTATGAGCAAAAAGGAGTTTGCAAAAATAATATTTTAATCTTGTGCATGTTTGGTAATGAATTTTGTAATATCATCTCTTATTATAAAAATTAAGCATGAGAAGAAAATAATGAATATTTTTACTAACATATGTAAACTTCATCATTCATGTACATGATAGGTACAATGATGGTTTCTTTATATTTTGCAAGAAATGTGAGAAAATTTTGAAAATAAGTGAGATCCATTTTATGCAATCTAGTTAAATATGTAAGGTAATATCTCACAAGAAATATGACCTAGTATATGAAGTTAAGGTTTGAAATATGATAATTTTATAAAATACTATGGAATTCTAAAAATGAAATTGGATTTCTGATTTAAATATTCAACTAAAATTTTAGAAAATTATTGTAAAATGCTTGAGTGAATAATATGTGTAACTAGGGTTTTGAAAAGAATAATATTTTAAAAAAATTAATGAATTTTGAATGGATTTTTTTATTTTAATATGCTAGTAAAAACTCATAAATTTATTGGAAAATTACTGTAAAAATATTGGGACCTAGTATAGGCAACTAAGGTTTGGAAGAAAATTATTTTAAAATTTACTCCTAAATTTTAAAATTTTAAATAAATTTATGATTTAAATATTCAAGTAAAAATTCAAAAATTTATTTGAAAAATTAGTAGTAATATTACCCTAGGGGTTTTAAGGTTTTTGTGTGTAAAAGAAGTTATTCGGGTTATAATTTTACTCAATCTTGGGGTTTTATTCCTAATTTAGTTAAAGGGTCTGAGTAGTAAAATTAGTCAATAATTATACCATAATTAACCTAATAATTTATTAATTTTGATTTTTATTTATAATTTATAAAAATAACAAGTAAATAGAGAGAAATTAAACTTAGCCTGAAATTTTGTTGATTTGACTGAGATAAAGGTTGATATTGATTGTGCAGAATTATGAGATTATCACAAACTAAGATCTAAACTTTGTTTTATGATTGGATAGGAGTTTAAAAAGTGTATAGGAGTGGAACCAACATTTTAGTCCTTTTTTGACACTATTATTCTGAGATTCTAACCTTTTTGTGTTTTGTTTAGTAGGTCTGTGTGACACTATCTCATAATTTGTGAAGCTTCACTATCAATAGTGCTCACTATAAAGCTGATTTTATTCATTTTAAATCCTTAAATTTACTTGAATAATTTTTTTTAAAATATTAATAATAGGTTAGTGTGTGGAATATGTATTATACATGCTTCACACCTTGTGTGTGTGCACACTACCTACACACGAATACTCTGAAGAGGGATCAAGCCATATGTAGTTTTCCCTTTGAAAGTGTTTGGTGCAATTATGATATGAGAATACAAGTAAATGATAAATTAGGTGTGATTAAGATGATTATAGACTGATGTAGAGATCTAGATGTGGTTAAGACTATACTAGATAGATGTATGCAAAGAATAGGGAATATTGCCTAAGTGGTTTGACTTGTATTCTTGTTTGCTTGATAATATTTACCAACCCTTTCCAAATGATATTTGAATTGGATTTTATAGGGATTTATTGGTCATGGATTAAATTTGTTCATGTTATGCTGACAAGTATAAAGATGGGAAATCAAAAGGAATTTACTATTGGGGCTATAAATGAGCTTAGATAATAGCACCAAAAGTAGACAATAGTGGTACTAGTGCTCCTACCATAGTTGGGTGATATTTTCCTAGGTAGATGAAACTTAGGGGGATGAAATGGTCATGAAAAAAGGGTTTTGGCTTATCTAGGATCAGGTCTAGAAAGCTATATATGATTGAGAATCAGTGAAAAGAAGCCTATGAGGGTCATGAGAGCAAGCAAGAGGGACCTATGGGTTAGGTGTCATTAGTCATGCTTAATTTATCAATTTTTGAATTTTATATGAATACATGGGTCATGGTAATTTTAAATTATCAAATATTGGATAAGTGGGATTAGTTGTGGATACGGCATGTTTATAAGAATTAATAAATTAGTGGGGATAATATAAGGCCAGTGGATGAAGATTAATGAAGAGGGATGCTAGATAAATGAATATAAGGGGTGATATTAGGATATAATTATATGATAAAAAACTTATAACTTTTGATTGATAAATATTTCAAAAACACAAATAACACAATAATAATGAATTCTCTGAGAAGAGATGTTTTATTACTCAAGATCACAATACAACTATACGCTTATCTCTGGGAAGAGATGTCTAATTTCCATTTCAGATTACATCTTCATTTATACACATTTTGAAAGTAGGAGGAGGATTTTGAATGTCACAAATATTGAGGGAGATTCCGTGGTTTGACTTCCATGATTTAAAATAATATAAAATTCAAGGAATTACTATTTTTAGAAACATACTATTTTTAGACTGCACTATTAAAATTGAAATTTTGGTAAATCCCATTGGGTTTTCATGGGTAAAAAAAATAAATAAGAGATCAATGCCATCTCACCACATTCTCCTTGTTCTTATCTTTCCAATGGTTCAAATGATAATTCAATTGGAGCTATGATGAAAAATTTATGGCTCCCAAAAGTTCTTTCATAAATTAGGGTAGAACCATCACCTAAATTATAGCCTAAATTGTTGCTCAAATCATTCATCCCTCTTTGAGAAGTAATGGTCCCTATTGCATCAATGTTCCTCATCAAGTGTGGTAGTTGTGTCTTAATTTTATTCTTTGTGAGCTACTCACCTTGGTGGCTAAGCTGACCCCTTTTGACCACTCGATATAGCAGAATAGAGCATCCTTTTATTGTCTTCATCCAGGTGTCCATAATCTGATCCTCCTCCACTGGAGCAAAACTCTATGGATCAAGATCATCATTGTCTAGTTGTTCTAGTATAACTAAAGAGCCTAATAGAGGTGGATGATATGGTTTGAGGAGCTCCACATTGAATATTGGATGCAGACCAAGGTAGGCTAGGAGGTTCAACTCAAAATCATTTTCTCTAAGTTTTTTGGTGATGGTGTACGGAGCATATCATAGAGGCTGAATTTTTTTGTGTGGGACTATAATTCATTCCTTCTAGAGCTCTAACTAAACCTTTTCACCCACATTAAAATGGTGTGCAATCCTATGTTTGTCATGGCATTGCTTATACTTCTAATTCATCTTCTCCAAGATGTCATGAACTTGTTGCTAGATGTGTTGCATTTGTTTAATGAACTTTGTTGTTTTTGTTACCTTAGATCTTCCATGAGGTGTGTATTCCATGGTGGATAATGAAACAACTATATCAATTGGTACCATGTGTTAGAATTGGAGGCATACTTGGAATGGATTATGCTTGGTCAACTATGTAGGGCCTGATTGTATCCATGTTGTATGAAAAGAATCCTCTCATCCCATGTGCATGGATGTTTGGAGTGATACATCTAAATCATGTGAACAATCAAGTGGTTCACCACCTCTATCTGACCATCAGTCTATGGATGGAAGGCTACGGACTTCATCAACTTGGTATCCATCATCTTTCATAGAGTGGACCAGGAGATGCTCAGGAACCTATTATCTTGATCTGAGATAATGGACTTGGGGAGACCAAAATGGAGCCATATGTGACTAAAATATAGTTGAGCAGTTTATTCAATAGATATATTTTTTTTACAAGCAATCATGATAGCCATTTTTGAAAAATGATCAAGTAAAACAAAAATACAGTCCTTGCCATGTTTTGAAGAGGGCAAACCTGAGAGAAAACCCATTGAGATAGATTCCTAAGGCCTGGTTGGTTCTAAAAATGGTGTGTATAATCCTTGACTCTTATTTTTTGGATTGGATATTGTACATGGGGTTCAATATTTGAGATACTTTTCCACATCCTTCACATATGGGGCCAGTAAAAGTGTTTTTAAAGAACTGCCAATGTCTTTCCTACACCAAAGTGTCCAACTATCCTACTAAAATGTGCTTCCCATATCATCTTCTATTACTCTATAGCTAGAACATAGATTTAACCCATACGATAGAGGACATTATATTGGAAATATAAACTAGAAACATGTTTACCTTTTTGAAGCACTTGATATGTACCAGCAAAGGTAGGATCTGCTTCATACAAAGCACCCCAAGTGGTAGTCTCATATCCATATAGGTTAAGAACTATTGTGATTGTAGTAATTGGTGGGTGGGTCAAATAATCCATGACCATATTTGAGCTCCCCCTTTTTTTTAATTATTAGATGGAATTTCTATAGATATGTGGCCCACTTTTGGTGCCTCTCATTTCATAGTATATTTTATGTCTAGATGAATTACAATGGTTTATGGTCAGTGTGGATGACCATCTCTTTCCCCAAGATGTAGTATTTCCATTATTTCCAGACTTACATAATGGCATAGAGATCCTTATCATATTTCAGATATTTCCTTACTATATCAGTGAAAGTTTCACTATGATATATAATAAGATGGCCATGTTCCATGATGACAGCTCCCATGGCATATTTAGATGCATCTGTCATGAACTCAAAAGGTTGATGCAGATTTGGCAAGGCAAGAATAGGGGATAAAAAAAGTCTATTATTTAAATTCCCAAATTCCCTTTGTTGTATTTCACCGCACTAAAATGTAGCTTTAGCTCCTCCTTTAGTCACTTGGGTTAGTGACCAAGTAACATGTGAAAATCCAAGAACAAACTTACAATAGGAATTTGTAAGACCTAGGAAAATGTGAAGTTATGTGAGGGTCCTTGGTGTAGGCCATTCTCAAATAACCCAAATCTTTTTTGGATCAACATGGACCCCTTCTTCTTTCACAACATACCCAAGGTACTAAATTGTTTTCATCCCAAATGTGCATTTGTAAATATTTGCATACAACTTGTGTTCCTGAAGAGTTTAAAGCACCTTATGAACATATTGTAGATGTTCCTCCCATGTTCTACTATAGATGAGTATGTCATCTTAGTAAATAACCATGAATGAGTTTTTGAAGGTTCATAAGATGTCATCCATCATCCTCATGAAGGCTATAGGTGTGTTAGTTAAGCCAAAAGGCATAACCAACCATTTAAAGAGCCCCTCCTTAGATTTGAATACATTCTTCCAAACATCAATGGGATTGATGGGAATTTGGTGATAGCTATATTTGAGATCAATTTTGGTGAAGAAATTCACACCACAAAGTTGGTCCAATAGGTCATCAATCCTAGGGAAGGGGTAGTGATTCTTCATAGTGATTTTATTCAGGGCCCGATAGTCAATGCAAAGCCTCCATGTTTCATCTTTATTTCATGCTAGGATAATTAGGATACCATAGGGTGAATATCTTGGCTTGATGTGACCCTTTTGGATCAATTTTTGAATATATATTTTTATCTCATCATTCTCCAAAACTGATCTATGATACATAGGACTATTAGGCAAAGGTGATCTCGAGATAAAATTGATAGAATGTTTTAGCTATCAATGCAGTGAAACTCTTATGGGTGACTTGAATAAGTCATCATATTCTCTTGTGATTTGTCTCATCTATTTCTATTGTTGTATTTATTATGTAGTCAAGATTGCAACATTAGCCTTCTTGGATTTCTATGGTTTGACCACCATGAGAATGAATTTCTTTGTCTTCTCCACCAATCTCTATCATTGCTTGGCACTGATCAAGGAGATAGATGTGGGAGGTGGTACCTCTAGTACCCTATAGCACCATGTTCCAAGAGTGAGGGTGATTCTTCAAGTTGATGATTCATATATGCCATGTTGATCATACATGAATGACTAACTAAGGAGTACATCACAAACATCTAGATTGACCACATCACACAAGACTTCATCTTGGAATGGTTTTATTACATATGAAAGAAGACACTAATGGGTGATGCAAAGGTCTCTCCTTGGGCTCAACCATCCAATACTATATGGATTTGGATGAGGCTTCATGGATAGATTTATACGTTTCACAAATTTAGCAGAGATTAAATTCTTTTGACTCCCAGTATCAAGAATGAAATTTAGAGGCTTACCTTTTACCCATAATTTGGAGTGAAACAATATTTCCTTGTCATCTAAACTTTCCTCATAGGTCTATGATGAAGTGATGATGGTGTCAGGCTCAACATCTACAATCTCTTCTTCATCCTCTTTGATTATAGGTTGTGTATGAGATAGAGTAGTAGATGTTGAGTATTGTGACTCAAAAAGCAATGACTTGATGGCTCGACATTATTATTTGGAGTGATTTCTAGTTTTTTGGTAATCACACCATTTTCTAGCCTTCCCCTTCTGGGGTTTTTTAATCTTAAAACTCCTTTTTCTTCCAATTTTATCCTCGTGTTTGACCTTCCTTGTCACTTTTCCATTTTAAAGGCAGACTCTTCATATTATTTCTTCCATGCTTCTACTAAATCTTCACTATGAACTTGTATGCCTCACTAAGGGTTTCCAAATTGAAGAGTTCTATTTCCCTTGTATGTACCATTGTAGTCCACCATTATATTTGAGATTCTTATGTTTCTCGTTTTCTTGGATGCCCAATATTATAGACAGAGAATGAAAAATATCTGTGTAATCTTGAACAGATTGGTCCTTACCTTGGTGAAGTTTTTGCCACTATATGTATAGATCATCATATGCTCTAATGGGATAGCATTCTTCCTTTACTTCTTCCATGAAATAATCCTAGGTAGGTTCCACCCTAAGGCCATTGTCATCTATACTGAACCTCTTTTTGTACACTTCCAACAAATTTTTTACAAGCAATGATGCTTTTAAAAGAGTGAAAGTGAACTTTTCTCCATCAATGTATTTATTTATAGAGAAGTAGGAAGATAATTGATCCAACTAATTTTATACTACATCAACATTGATTTTGACTCCAAATTTAGGAATATCAAAATTCACCTAAACCTTGAAGGGTGTTGGGGAACTAAAAGGACATTCCATGGATGAGGAGCCAAGAAGTGCATATGAGGAGCCAGAATTTCCCATCAAGAGTTATTGGAGAATTTGGGAAAATTTTTATAGCATCTATGCTTATTTCCATTAGATGGATTCATTCATCATTTCCTTGAAATGATCATATGTCTTAGTGTCTTCCACCATTTGAATTCATTTAGAGTGAATAGGTGGATAGTTTGGAAGCTTTACTATTTTCCACCCAAGCTTTTTATAGCCTGACCTCATCCTTAGGATCATAAAATATAAAGACAAAATAATATGATACAATTGATCCAAAACTCAGAAGTTTTGATTGATAGATATTTTTAAAACACAAAAATAACATTGTAACAATGAATTCTCTAAGAACAAATGTTTTATTACTCAAGATCACAATACAACTATATGCTTATCTCTAGGAAGAGATGTCTGATTTCCATTTTGGGTTACATATTCATTTAAACACATTTTGAAAGTAGGAGAAGAATGTGTAAGTTCACCAATATCAAGGGAGATTAAGTGGTTATAATTCCATGATTTAAAATAATATAAAATTTGAGGGATTACTATATTTAGAAACTTACTATTTTTAGACTGCACTAAAAATTAAAATTTTGGGCACTTCTATGGGGTTTTCAATGGTCAAAAACCATCAATATGAGATAAATTTAATCTAGCCACACTCTCCTCATTCTTAGGTTTCCAACGGTTCAAACGGTGAGTCAATTGGAACTACAGTGCAAAATTTATGGCTCCCAAAAGTTCCATCATCGATTGGGGTAGAACCGTCACCTAAATTGTTGCCCAAATCATTAGAAGAGATAAATTATATTATATGAAATAATAAAAAATAGTTTCCACTAATATTAATGATAATGGGGATATTTTATCATTAAAATTTTTAGTTTGATTAATAATATTGGTCTGGTTAGGGACCACCTCATACTCTTCCATATATTTTTGTAAATTTTCAAATGCACTACAATATTCAATGTAGTCAAACTCACCATGCTAAGTAGTATTATGTACATGGAACTAGTTTGGAAAGGTTAATTCATATATTTTGATCTTAGAAAAATTAATAGGTGGGTGATCTAGTTGTATGCTATAATGCTTATAGATATGATGATATTTTTTTAATTTAATTTCTTATTTTAACTCTCACCACCATTATTCCAAACCTACCTCTAGAGGCCTAAGAATTCATTATTAATATCTACACCATGTGTTGTATAGTGTATAGTTTATTCTTAGTATATTCCTAAGGAAAACTTTGGAATTTTTTCATAATACGAACTAGAATTTGATTTTGACCTTGAGGTGCTACTTCTTTTTTGATGGGGCTAAAGAATCCTATGGGCTTATTTAGTGCAACATGTCTCAAAGGAAGTTGGTTTCTTACTAGCATAAGTTATAACATGGGCATGTTCTAGCTATTGTTAAAGATTAAGTTTAATAAAGGCATACTTGGAAATGTATATTTGATGGTTGGTGTCAATAGATCTTGATTGTGTGTGTGTGTGTGTGTGTGTGTGTGTGTGTGTGTGTGTGTGTGTGTGTGTGTGTGTGTGTGTGTGTGTGTGTGTGTGTGTGTGTGTGTGTGTGTGTGTGTGTGTGTGTGTGTGTGTGTGTGTGTGTGTGTGTGTGTGTGTGTGTGTGTGTGTGTGTGTTTTGCCTATACATAAGCTAAAATTAGGACTACCACTAATGGGTATCTACACATGAACATAGTAGTCAAAGGATCTAGTGTATTTTTATACATTTTAAGGGATAGATAGGCACTTGGTCTATATAACATAGTATTCATCTATACACATTTTGAAATATACCATAGAAATTTATTATGGGTTCATTAGGTTACATTTTGATGTAGGTGAACTATTGTTAGAGCACACTTGGATCAGTGACTTGCCCAAATTGGGATTATAATATGTGAATGAACCAACCCAAAATTATGATATAGAATTCAAGTAATTTTATGAAATATTTATATGCCATGTACATCAGATTAAATATTAAAATCCTATAGGTAATGTCCTCATGTTCAATGTCTAGAATCATCAAAGTAGTTTTTCATGAGCTTACATATTCCTTAGTGATACATCTTAAGCCTACAGTGAGTATTAGGAGACACATTTCTAGATTCCTAGGTAAATAATTAAAAAATCCAAGAATTTTAATAGTAGACCCAACTAACCATTCCATAGGTGGAGGTATGTTAGGGAAAAACTAAGAAGATGAGCTAGTGGGTGTGATCATGAGTGTTGGTCTCCCTCTAGCAGTTCTTTTGATGTTATAGAATTATCATGAAGATGTTATTATTCTTCTAGGACTAGATTAAGATCAAGTGACTAACATAATAGGATAAAAATTGATCATAGGTAGGCATTTAGCTTAGTTATTTATTAGATAATGAGAAGAGTTCCCTCCTTATAACAACAACTATTGTTCAATCTAAGATGTTACTCCTAGTTGCACCTATTAGATTATATATGCTAAGTGAGCTTAGGGAAAAGTTGGGGACTTGTGTTCATTTTAGGATTGATACTAAAATAATCCAAGACATGAGTTATAGGTATTAGTATCTATTATATATCTTGATCGAATAGATCTCCAAGAGATGTAGTGTTATCACCTAAGGTCCAATACAAAGTTTCTCATTGACTAACAAAATGTTTGCACTTCTAACAAGATTAATAATAGATTATTGAATTTAGAGTCCTCATTTTCTTCACTTCATTATTTATAAAAATTAGGGAGACCACTTGTTTAAAAATAAACTTCAAAAGAGAGGGAGGGTAAGTCAAAAATAAAATATTTTGATCCAAGGGATAACACAAATGCTTCAAGGACCAAAATGTGCTTAGCTACAGTTGTACCATTGCATATTAAGTTTCATGATGGATCAAGATCCAGTCACATAAGGAGAGAAAAAAGGTAAATTATTTATTCTAAGATTTATTTTAATGAATGAGAATCAAATAGGTATGTATTTAATCACACATAGGTCCTAGCAATTTTCAAATGAAATGAAAATATTCATAAAACTTAGATAAAATAACAGAAGCATTTCCTATTTAATGAATTAAATTTGAATGCATAAACTTTGTAGATAAACACAAATAACACTCTTGTAAAACTAATTTTAATATATTAAATTAAAATAAAAATGTAATAATTCAAGGTAATGAAATGTATTTACATAAAAAAAGAAAAATTTACCTTATTCTCATAGTGTTTGTTTGAGAATAGAGTTGACCCTTTTAACATATCGAGTAGAATTATGTATTTAATGGTGAGATGGGTTTGGCCTATAAGAGACATGACATACCACTCTTGGATATCATGGCCTGAAATGGTAAAACATAATTATGTTAGAAGATTCCTTGTTTCATGTTAGTGTTGACTATTCAAGTCACCTTAATCTCTTGGCACATGATATACATGGGACTGAGCATTCCTCTTGCTAGAGTAAGTTGAGTATGGTCTAAGTATAACCTTCATGCTGACTATGTTATCTTTTATATATATATATATATATATATATATATATATATATATATATATATATACATAGATATATATATACATATATATGTATATATATGTATATATATGTACATATATGTATATATATATATATATATACATACATATATATATATACATACATATATATATATGTATATATATGTATATATATGTATGTATATATATATATATGTATGTATATATATATATATATATATATATATATATATATATATATATATATATATATATATATATATATATATATATATATATATGTATGTATGTATGTATATATATATATATGTATGTATATATGTATATATATATGTATATATGTATATATATATACATATATATATATATATATATGTATGTATATATACATATATATATATATGTATATATATACATATATATATATATATATATATATATATATATATATATATATATATATATATATATATATGTATATATATGTATATATATATGTGTGTTGAATCCATTATGATTCCTATATATATTTTTCTTCATTGGATGAGTTATAACAATCATTTTTTGAGATCATGGGTTGGCATTAGTACTGTAAGGCCTATTGGGCTGATTTTAAATATGAATATGTCCTATAATTATTATGTAAGGTATTTTTAATCTTATCAAATCCTAATTTTATGACTAAACACATTTGAGTTACCTCTCAATTCAAAATCTTAATAAAAAGGCCTCATAGGTATTCTTAAGTCATAGGGTTACATTGACCCAATGAAGATTTATTTCATGATTAGAGACATGAAAATGATTTTCAAGGGTGAAATACATTAAAAAGTATTAAATTCATTCATTAGTGTCAATTTATCCTTGTATGGGTTTGTTTAATCACTTTTCAATTTGGAATAGAGTGTAAGGGACTTAAAAAGAACTCATGTGGTCATAATAGTGTCAAAGGGTCTTAAGTCACTCATTAGAGTCATCTTCGAGGGGGTGAGACATTCTATAGAGTTTCATAAAATTAATTTGGAATTTTTAAACTCCTTCACAAGATATCATGTCCGTACATATGGTCTAGGAGTGAATTTGGCTTAGTTATTTCCCTCCACTCCTAATCCTTGGTAGAATTATCCATTCTCCAATGTGGTAGGTGTGCATTCAAACCATGACTAAACCATTACCTATAATCAAGATCTTATCATGGAATTCATACTATTTAAAATAACTAAGGAACATCAATCTAGGTTTTAAGGTCTTCAATAAGTTGTAGGACCTTGTGATAATAAAGGAACATAAGTGATGAGGTCTTCTCCAAGATCTAATACAGGTTTCTAAATGCCTTGAAGTTTTCAAAAGGAAAAAATATTTAAAAACAAGCTAAGAACATATAATATTATAGGTATTCAAGGGTCTGGATGACCTTTTAGAGAAAAAACTAGAGATTATAGTATTTTATTCAAGATCCAATGCATATTATAGATTTTCTTGGGGGTTTCAATTAGGAGATGTTGTTTTACAAGCTAAAAGTACCTAGTTGTAGGTTTTGGTGATACTTGCATTATTTCCAAGGTTTTATTATGTAAATATATTCATACCAAAATTGAAAATTAGTTTTAAATCATATTAAATATTTTATTTTCATGGGATATAACTTGTATATTCTATAAAACCTTCATATATACCATGAATAGAGAATACATAGATTCCAAGCTCATTACCAAAATTTATAGGCTTATTCATCATTTTGTGATTCAAAAAAAGTTTGGGAATGAATTTTAAGGGTATAAATCACTTCATTATGGTCTTCAAATTCTTCAATAAATAAAAAAGCATGAGGACTCAACCTACAGACCTATCAACATGAGTGCATGAAAGTTATAAAATTTAAAAAAAACTATTATTTTCCTATTACCTTTGTACATAACATGTTTTAGGGTTGAAAATATGTAAAAAAAAGGTCCCAAATCTCTTAAAATAAATTTTTAGGCTTGTGAGATGAAAAATGTGAAAGTTGTATTGTGTATAAGGAAGAAGGCATGTATACACCTAAGTTATAGGTAAAAAACTAGGAAAAAAAGGTTTGGAAAACCATACATTTATGTATTAAATCCTAAATAAAAATTATAAACATTGGATAGAGTCAAATATGTCATCCATCAATAGTTCAAGTCTTTTAGAACCTTCACACAAACTTACATACTAAACAAAAAATGTTGCAAGGGTTTCTTGTAAGAAACATTCATGTTTTATATTTATCCTATAGGTGTATGGCTTGAAACATGTACTATAGGAATTCAAGGGGTTTTGAATATTCTAAAAATAATTTTCATATTGATCAAGGAGGGAATAATTATGTCATTTCATTAATAAGTTTGTAGTTGGTTTAAAACCGTAGAGCCTATGAATGTGCTTTTGACATTTCACAATCTTGTTCAAGTAAGAAAAATGATGGTTGAGGGTTTAAGAGTGATGTAAACACACATTTTTAGGTATGTTTTTAACTTTTAAATAGTGTTTTTATCAAAGGGAAAGCTTCATTAAAACTTCAATACTCTCTAAACAACTAAAAAGAAAGTTTGTAAGCATCTATGAGTCTTGAAAACTTTCAAGGGAAATGGGAAAAGTATTAAAGACTTTAGACCTTTGTAAAACATTTAATGAGACTCCTATTATCCTTAATGAAAATAATAATGGATATCAAGATCCAAATACCTCGCTAATAGGCTTGAAACATGTTGTATGGTCTCAAAACTTTCTTTGAAGGTTGAAAGATATAGGTTTATTAGGTCTTAATCCTTCAAGAGTAAAGCAAGTTAGAGGGTTATAAATATGTTTACAAGGTATTATTGTTGGTTTAAAACCACAAGGCAATCCCATATTGATACAAATAAATCCTATAAGTTTTTTAAATAAACTCCATGATTAGTAAAGAGTGAATGCAAGGTCAATGATGTAAGTTATAGGTAAAATTGGTAAAGTTACAAGGTTTCAAGTTTATAAATGGAGGTTTTTTACAAAATCATGCAACTAAAGGAATTTTACCAATTTTTTATATAGAATCAAACATGTTTAAAAATAATATAGGCTTACAACATGGTTTAGTAACTGGAATCAGTGTTTTAAAGTTTTTAAAATCGTTTTACATGTTTGTAGACATTGAAAAGGATTCAAGCAATCACTTGTAGGTATATTATAGTTTTGAAGTATTCAAGTTGTTATGAATTATTTAATGGTAAAATTAAGGTTATATTAGTATAAACATTTTCAAGAGACCTATAATATTATAAATGAAAATGGTGAGTTCTAAGCATGGTGAAAATGTCTATAGGCTTACCATTATAGGGTGTAGGGTTATAATATGATAGTATGAGTATACAAAGCTTATTATAAGTTAAAACACACATTAAATCACCCTTCAAGACTACCTAAAGTTTTCAAAGTGAAATTATGAAGTTTGTAGGTACAATTAGGTGTGTCTCAAGTGAGAGATAGGTCTTTATGTCTAGTAGAGAAATTTCATGAGGTTTAAGAAGAGAATAGGGGTTATTTATGATACCTATAGTCCTCAATAAAAATAAATAGGTTATATAACCTCTATCAAACAAGATAACCCAAAAAAGTATAGGTAATGTTGATGAGGTTATAAATATAACTTTAGAGCAATATTTAAATTATTAAGTAAGTCTCAAGCTTAGGAAAGCTCTTATAGGTATGCTAGTTTCAATGTCCAAATATCTTAGGGTTTAGTTAAGGTTAAAAGGTTTCAATTATATTATAGGAGAGGAAAGTTTGAAAGTAAGGATTTAATGTTTTTCATGACCTCCTATTGAGTTTCATGGGCTAAAAACATAGTTCCATATTTACAAAGTCTTGTTTTTCAAAGAAATAATGCTAAGGCAGGGAGGTTTTAGCCTAAAAACCTCACTTTCAGTCCTAAAACTTTTATTCAAGGATCCATAACTATCTTAATAGGTGAATGAAGAAGCATTGAGTCTTGAATGAATATTTTAAGATCCCTAAGACTATCAACATTATGGTTTCAAAGTTGTAGGCCTAGCTAATAGATTAGAATGAATTTGAAGTCTTGTGGAAAAGCTTGGAAGTCTTTCATGATTAAATAGGTCTTCCATGTATTTACATAGCTCCTCAAACCTCCTTTAAAGCCCTGAGATGGCCTTCTAAGAATAACATGATGAATTTTGTTAGTGAAACTCAAGGTTTTTAGACCTTCCTAGACACTACATAATAATGAAGATAATGAGATTACAAGCATGTTCCGAGAGTGAAACCTAACTATAGGCATATATAAATAAGTTTCAAGGTTTTGGGAAGGTTTTTTAAGACTATATAAATAAGTGTGGAGAATAAGGATGTGGTTAATAATGTATATTGTTATGTCAATAAATCATCCCTTTAACCTATCATGAAGGTTAAATTAGAATCATGCCAATTTAATAGTAAAAGTCAAATAGGTCATAAAATGATATAAAATATGTACAAGGGGTTTTGAATGTTTTAGGAAATAATTAATACACCAAATACTGAATCATACTTCATTATATTTTAGAAATCAATGTTATATTTAAATTAGAAGGAAACATATATGAAGATATAATCAATCCTATCTAATAGAGAAGATATATGATTAAGATAATCTCTTGAAGGAAACATTTATGTTACTTATAAATATTTATGATTCACTCAAATGCCTTAAAAGTTCACAAAAAACCTTATAAAAGATCAAAATAAAAGAAAAACAAAGACCTTAAAGATACAAACAAAATATTACAATGAAAGCCAAATAAAGAAATTGAAATAACAATTTACATAATCACACAAGGAAATTAAACTAAGAAATAATTAATGTCTACATTAGAAATGAAACTAATTGAAGTCTAAATATGAACTAAACAAATCTAGGACTTAATATAAAACTAATAATTTAATACTTAATTAAATATAATATAAAGGAAAAGTAAAACAACTACTAATTATATGTTAACAAATAATTTAAGATAAAATAGAAATAAGAAATAAATTAATTAATTAAAAAATATAATTAATATCTAAACTAAAATAAATAAACTTATAAGATACATTAACTATTTAAGAAAGATTATAAAATTTAATAAACATAGAAATTTAGATTAAATAAATACTAAACATAAAAAGAGAAACTAGTTAATCAAATTTTAAATAATTAGTAAATTAACAAGTAAAATTAATAGTTAATATTAAAATAAAATTAAATATTGTGATTATAAAAGAGAGTCGTCTTAACAAAGATGAAATGAATTTTTATTGAGAAATAAAATATTCAGTATAAAACTATTTGATATAACAACTAAATAATCTGAATGAATTAAAAACATGATGATTCAAGTGAATTATTCATCAATATTCAAGATAAGTAATTTTTATTCCTCTCATATGATTTCCATTCTGTAATCATCATTAGATATTAACCCTAACAACTTTTAGATAATCAATTTATAAATTAAATAATGAAACCTGGATATACCTATTTTGATCAAGCATCATACTTAACCATTAGAGAATGTGTCCTTGATCTATCTACAAAATTTACTTTATCTTAGAGATGTTTCATAGAAATAAGTATTATGATAAACTTTGAGTAAAATCAAAGTCTTCAAAAATACTAGTGTAATATTCCTCCTCTTCAAATGTCACTTTGATGTTCTTATATAATCCTCCTCTTGAGTGATAGTTGAGGAGCAAGTCATAACTAACCTTATTTATTTATTAGTTAAGCCTTAATTTCATTTAGTTAATTTAATTAAATTTTAGTTATGACTTAACTTGATGTAAAAAAAATTAAGAATAATATTAAAAATCAAAATAAATATTTTGTAGACCAAGGGGACAAACTCGAACTAGGTGGGGGCCCATAGACAAGACATCTAAATAAACTAATTTTTCAAAAATGTTTAAAAATAACCTAAGTAATTTAAATAAAATTACTACATCTGACATTATTTATAAGCATTTGTATATAATTTCATAAACATTCCTCATCAAAACTATCTAAAATGTTTTTAAATACCATAGAAATACTATGAAACCACTCTCAAATCAAGTTTAAAATTATATTAAAGCATTTTAAACTATCTTAAAATGTATCAAAATAATATAATTAAACATCTCTGAGCCTCATATTCTTCATTTGAATACAAAATCATTTATATCAATGGATAACCCTTATCTATGAAATACTCTATGTAGCTCATGGTAGTAGCTAGAAACTTAATTAGCTTAATAGTATCCTCATTGTCTTCATCATCTACTTCCAAACCAACCTTATTACCATCTTGATGATGGTTGGTGATATTGAAGGACTAATTTATTGTCTTTTATGGTTAAGTGACAATGTTATTTCTTCTTCAAGAAAGTGATGGGGAAAATCCACAAGGTATAGTCTTGAATAAGTTTCCACAAGGTTCACTAGTTTAGGTGAAAGGATTTTATGATTTAAAGGAAATAGAACATGATAATGAAACTAAGCAACTTGTTGTAGGTTATTTTTAGGTAGCTCATCATTACATTAAGGTGAATGTTGAAAAACTAAGTTGTACTTGTATTTCATGGTTGTTTGTATTTGTTGTGTTGACTAAAATGGATTCCCACATCCATGGGGATGGGTTCTCCAATATGGTATCCTCAGACATCAATTTCCTGTATTTTTATGGTTAAATGGCAAGGCATACAAAACATCCCAAAATAAATGATCTAAAGCATCAAAGCGAATAGACATCCTAGTTACTCTATTATACAGTCTAGAAAAATTTATATGAGACCTTCTACCACTAGAAAATAGGCCTCTAGAATCAAAATTATGAGAATACTTCCACACAAACTCTATTTTATCCAACCTAAGTCAAACAAATATTCCATTTCTATGAATTATAAAATACAAAAAACCTGGATTTAGTTGATTTTTGAGGCATTTAAATGTGTATATTCGATATAGGGAACCCCAATAATGATCAAAATAGATCAATGCAGATTTTTGCATCAAATTACCATAAATATTTCCAATCAAAAATAAAGGTATGACCAAATTTGAGAATCAAACAAACTTCCAATTTATATTTATCAAAAATAACTAATTAGACACTAAATCTCAACAACATATAAATCAAAACAATAAATGACTTTAAAATATCATGACTATCACCATTCAAATATAATATAGACAAACAAAAAAAATTATATCGAAAACCATCAGAGCTATTATATTGACTTAGTCCACCATCCAGTATCAACAAGAATAAACCTACACTTTCTAAATATTTTCTTGTATTTACCATCAGTCAAATAAAACCAAAAATATGCCTAGCTCAATTGATTGTAATTTAAACTCATAAAATATATAATAACTCAAGTACCGCTACATGTATATGCGTTATCTTTAAAAGAAACAAAAAAATAATACATTACAAAAGTTTAAACTATCTCACATTTGCATAAGACAGGAAACACATCTCTATCAAAATAAACAAATATTTGTAATATGATTCTAAGATGTACCATTTATGTGACATTCAAATTATTATATACCCACCATTATAAAATAACTTGTTAAAAACCCTAATATCAACAAAATAAATAGTTTGGCATGCATGTGTTCAGAATATTTATCTCATAATTTCCACCTAAAAACCAAATTGCACACCTTTCAAACTAAAACATAAACCAAAGTATATGTTTTGAATATGAATAAAAAAACAAAACTGCATGTCTTTCAAAAACATAAAACTCCTTACTGTATGCTTTGAAAAAATATCAAATAATCTTCACCATTTGAAACATATACTTAGAGATGATAAAAAATGAGAAAATTACCTGATACTACAAGCTTCCAAAATTTCTCATCACTTCAAGAGTTACATTACCAAAGTTATGCTTTTACATCCAAGTTTATCAATAATGAAAATGAACTAAATTAAAATCCTAGTATATTATTTAGAATTGTAGTTATTATCAGTGCTATGTTCCAAAATCTCATTAGATGACAAGTTTTGTTAGTATTTACCACTAAATAAATTATCCCTTTCACATTGTGAAAAATTTAATCGTAACCAAAACCTCTACAAATTGTCTTGTAAATTCCTTTTTGATGGTGCACATACCACATGATTTAAATTCCATAAATTTTATAGGATTTAAAAAAATCCAAATTTACTTTCCATATCACTAGATATTAAATTTTCACCACTTACCATCTAGAAAGTTTTTAAACTAATGATTTGAACCTATAGTCAATATTAAACACTTAGTCACTTAGGTTATTTTTTGCCACCCTAGGTTTATTACAACTTCACATAGGTTGGCTAATATTTAATCCATTAGAAATATCACCTTTAGATCTAATGATACTTGACCCTCAATATTACTTTAAAAATTCATTCATGGGTCCTTGATACTTAACCTTATATCTTAGGTTAGAATCATTAAGTTTTAATATAAGTAAAACCTTAAAACATTGCAACTTAATTTAATTTAATAATTTCAAGTTATATTAAAAATTTAAAAACAATTTAAATGTATTTTTCCAACCAAGAAAACCATTTAGAAATCAAAATACACATCCAACCATGAATGATTAAAACCTTAGTCACAAATTTGATCATTTTCATTATTCTCATATGATCAAGAAAAATTTATATGTCACTTCCTGTATATGTTTTTTTTTTAATTAAATCTATTAAATGATTTTGAAACCACCTAAAAATTTATAGTATTACTTTAATTAAATGAAAATATCATAATAAACATTTATGTAATAATTCATATTTAAATGTTGTAATGAACTAGGACCCCCATTTAGTAGTTTTAAATGTTACGACAAAGACATCAATATGATAGAATCATTTCAAAACTTTTTTCTTAAAAAAATTAAAAAGAGGGGGTGTCAAAAATACTCCCAATATTGGTGACCTTGTTATCTGATTTCAAAATGAAATGATGTAGAAAAAGTGGAAATTTTTCTAATTAAAGACAAAACACTTGAGAGTGCAATCTAGGTAAATGATTTCTCAAATAGATAAACACAAACCCCTTTATTAATAAAATATTTTAAGGGATGAATTATTTGGTTAGAATGGAATGAAGAAAAGGATTGAATAGATAGGGAACTTCAAGTTGAAAATCAATCAAATATAAATGTCTTAAACACAAATTATAAAAACAAGTACTGCTTCAAGTACATTAATAACCATCTCAAGTTCATTTATAAAGCAAAATCTGAACTATGTTATGTAAACCATGTTACTATAATTTTATACTTATAGAAATATAATAGTCTCCATGTAATTTTTATTCATACTAATTAATATCTTTCTTATGTAACCAAAATTGAAAAAAACCAAGAAAATAACAAATGGAATGAAAACACAAACCAAATAAAACAAAGGAAAACATACAAAAATAAAACAAACAAACAAAGAAAAGAGTTGTTGATGAAATAATTTTAAATTATTCCCATTAAATTAATAACACAAAAAATTTGATTTGATATATTATAAGTGAATAGCATTTTTCCCAAGTATATCAAAAATCATATATGGTCCCAATCAAAGTGAATCAATCTTATGATGGTTACCTAGATCTTCATGGGATTTATCCCAATGAAGTACAATGTGTCCAACTTTAATTATTTTTATAGAAACCTTTTTATCAAAAAAAATCTATAACTTCTTTTTATCTTCTTCCAACTTTTTCAAATTAGTAATATTAATTTCATCTAAATCAATTAGATCACTAAGTCTTTGCTCAATTAAATTCGCATTCTGATAAATATTGTAAGGAAATATGAAAAAATGAGATTTGAAGCTCTATAAGTAAAATGGATTCAGAACCTTACGTTAACATGAAGGGAGAATATCTTGTGTCTGGCTTGAGAATTTTATGATTAACCCATAATGATTCAATAATATTAAGATTTTAATTTATTTTATTTTTAAAAAATATTTTCTTCATAATAGAAATTAGATTTTTATTCATTAATTCAATTTGTCCATTCCTTTGAGGGTAATATTTAGATTAATGACTAGAAATAATAGAATATTTTTTTATAAATTATAAATATTAATTCAAAACATATTGAAGATCCTTATCTAAAATGATCTCATATGGTATGCCAAATTTATAAAAAAAATCTATTTTTCAATGAATGAAAAAACTTCTGATGTAATGAAACATTTTAAATCTTTTACTTTAGGACATTTTGTAATGGAATCAGTCACAGTAAGTATATATCTATGGACAATGGAGGAATGTGGATGAATGTCTGATATAAAATCAATTCCCCATCTAGTCAATATAGTTTTAGGAATTATGGGATTCAAAGGCATTTTTGGTAATTTTTACCTACCAACAAGTAATTTATAGGGCATACAAGAACTACCAACTTATAAGCACCTTAAACTAATGTGGGCCAATAATAACCTGCACATAAAATTTTATAAGTTGTAATTTTTGTATCATAGTGACCACCACAACTACTTTCATGGCATACCCTAAGTACCTCCTAGATTTGATTATGAGTAAGACATCTTAGCAAAACTCCATCATGGTTTCTATAAAATAAAAAGTGTTTAAGCAAGAAAATTTTTAAGGATTGCACTCTAAGTGACTTCCTTTGTCTTTTATCTATGTTTTCAAGACAAGCCTGAATTTGAAAATAATATTCAAGATCATGGTACCAATCATCTTCATCTATTAAACAGTCACAATCTTTAATTTCAAGCCTAAAATCAAACATTTTTGAAAAATCAACAAATGTTTTTGACTGAAAATGAGATTTTTCATTCAATGAATCATCAAAAGATAAAATTAAAACATCAATATTAGAAGAATCATTTTTTACCAAATGTTTTGCTAATTTGTTTCCTTTATTTTTTCATAAATTTAAAATTCAAGCTCAAACTCTTGGATTTTTAAAATACAATTTTCCAACCTTCCTTGAATTGTAGGTTGTTTTAAAAGATAAGATAAAATAGGTACATTAGATCTTATTGTTGTCAATTTGGCCTACCAAGGCCAAATACCAACCCATACAAGTAAAAATTTTCATGGCATCCACTTAATCCTCTGCATGGTGTTATCTTGAGTCATGATGTCTTGTAATTACTTCTTGAAGTCATTCAAAACTGTTTGATATGTCATTCAGGTTAGTTTGTTATAATCATATGTCCCAAATGTCTTTGGTCCTTAGGTGATGTGTTTGATCATAATTATGTATTTAAATGTCAAGTGAAGAGAGTAGGTCTTAGTGTCTTTTCATTGTCATGTCTCCTTTTAGTTGGTGTCAAGTATCATCATGGTGTTTGAGTATTCTTAGATGTCTTGATGATGGTTTGAAGTGATTTTAGTGATCTAAAATGCCTTGATGGAGATTTATGAGAGGTGGAAACTAATAACTCACTATGAGATTCTTTATTATATTCAAGTATGAGGCTAACTATAAGCTTTGACAAGTATGATCAAGATACATAGAATCCTATTTGGGATCTGAATTAGACTATAAGGTACTTTTCATGATATTGATTGACAAATATTCCTTTGAAAGTTATATGTATGATTATCTAAAAGAATATTTTGGTCTTAAATGGAAAAATTTTAACCTCATAAGGTCACCAAAGAATTCATAACATCTTTTAATCACACTCATAGTCTTTATATTGCTTTGTTCAAATGTTTCATTCTTTGAAAATATCCTTTCTGTGAGCCTTAAGGTTGTTTTAGCCTTCTAAAGAGCTCCCATATGTGAAATATCCCTCCTTTTTTAATCTCAAAATTTGTTTATTATTTTTGGATTCCTTTTGACATGAATTTTCCTTCATGTTTCAATAAAATGGTAATTCTAATCTTAGAATGTGGAAAAACCATAGAAAAGGGGAGCTTTTAACTATTTCTTGCAATTTTTATTGACTTGTATAGATTTTTTCATGCAATGAATGTTAGAATATTGTAAAAAATGTCATGATATGTTTTTTAGTCAATTTTAATGGCAAAATGATCTCAAACAAGCTCAAAATCAATATCCAAACACCACCTAACTTCTTTATAACCTAAGAGATCCCTTTAGGTTTGTAGATGGTATGACCATGGGAGAGAATATTAAGATCTATAATTTTGTGAAGAGGAATGAACCTTAAATATATTAAATATTTGGGTATTTTTTATTATTTTGGTTCTCTCTCCTTTATGAACCATCCTTAACAAGTTAAGTCACTTATATTACATTATTCATTCAGGCAGGCTACTAGTTTTCCAAGTTTTCTCTTCTCCTAAGCATGGTGATAGAAAACTGAAGGTTTAAAGAGATTTTTATCACTCTAATCCACCTTCCCATATCATTATATAACCTCATATCACATGTTTGAAGTATATATATCTAAATAAGATATACACATCCAATCTATAGTCTACAAGTGAGTTGAAGATGGTTGCACATTTCATGGTGGTTTCAAGATGTTAAAACACATTAGATGTCTATATGTAATTTTTCATTCATGTAAAAGTGTCCTTCATTTATAATATTCAAAATTCATCAAGTTATTATGGATTAGAGACCATAAATTTTCCCTCAAACATCCTCACAACCCTAGATTAGCATATGTTAAGGATACTCAGAATTTGTTAAGGTAGTTTAGAGATTCATAGGTTTCTCCTTTTATAGTGTATGCTAGTTAAATATCCTCAAAAATGGTACATCCTATTGATTTATATGTTAAAATCTCACCTATGATCCTTCATGACTATCTATATGTTGGATTCATGTTTATTTTCACTCCCTATGTCTCTTTTCATCTCCATAGTCTTTCACACTACCATTAAACTATTGTATAAGATTATCAATCCATCTCCACTCCCATTTTACATATTCCATTATCATTATATCACTATCACTACTATACCTAAAAATAATTAACCCAATGTTTAACACATTTAAATTTTATTAAGAAACACCATGGTCATAAATATGTGTTATGAAACCTTAAACCCTACTAAATCTTCATAGACACCATGGTCAAATCTCAGTCAACTTATATACATAGAGAAGCCTCTATGTGACATGAACATCTTAAATATTTAGTCAAAAAGATCATTATAAAGTTTTGAGATGAATATTAGAGTAACAATATGACTTGGTTTTTTGATAAGAGGGATTATTAATCCAATTAAGGTAGAGTTACAATCCCCTCAGTCTATACAAAGCACTAAAATTCCACTTATAACCATGTCTTAGAGGCGTAGCTTGAAATAGGTTTCATGAAGGAGAATTTGGGGTGTTTGAAAACCTTGAAACCTAAGTTGATATTTAAGAAATTCCATGAGTTTTTTATAAGATAATTGATGTTATTGAAAGGTCTCAAACCCACCTAAAGTCAAGATCTGAGAGTTACTTATAGTCATATAGTCATGATGTAATGTGCGGTATACCTTACAGGTCATGATGATAAAAAAGATACTAATTATTTTTAAGAGTGATTAGGACCTAATTAATATATCAACTAAGTTAAAATATATTGAGGTAATATAAAAACATGACGAGATGTTCCAAGCACACCTAATATAATCAAGCATATCCTATAGTCACCTAGGCACCTATAGACTACCAAAAGTGACAGGGTATTTCTAATCCTAAGGAGGAAACAAAGTATGTTGAAAGGGGATATAGGGTGTAAATAATAAAAAATAAGAGATAATAGAGTCATTTATATTACCAAAGGAATTTTAAAATGGTTGATAAAAATTTTAAACTTGTACACATAGTTAGTTCCCCTAGTAGTACCCACATGCCTTTTGAGAGTCCTTTCTAATCTTAAGCCTAAAGGGAAGTTCAAGTGTGAGATAATGAGCACTAGGTTATATCATAGATAAGGCATATAGTATATTTAATCATGTTGAGGACAATAATATGGTCTAGAGGATGGTAAAAGGATATTCACACATAGTCACACCTACAAATAACCGACACTCACAGTCATTGCCTAAAAGCCAGTCTTGGGGGAATCTGTGATTTTGAGGCATCTATAGTTGTGATCACACATTAAAAATTTGTAAAAATAATTATGGTTATTTTATTAATATATTAATTATATTATTAAAGATATAAAAATAGTGGATACATTCATTATTTTATCTCAGATAGATCTTCCCTAGTCCATTGTCAGTTAATAAGGAGACCAAGTGAAAAAATTAGACATTTTAAGATAAGAAAAATAGATTAAACCTAATAAAGGGGTATGAGACATGAAAATGTTATGATAGTGTCTTAATATGATCTATAAAATTAATGATAGTCAGGATTAAAAAAAACATTCCTTTAAGGGCTAAAAATGGAGATAGACCTAAATAGGCCTGAATGTGGAGGTTAAATATATATGCATAATTTTGACTATTGAAAGGTGAATACATTTGGTCGATTAATTAATGATTATTTAAAAATGTTTTAAATATGTAATAACCTTATTTTTAGGCTTAAAAACACCAAAATCACTCTTGGGGCTACTTAAGCCTAGTAAATCCAAAACCCTAAGGTGATTACATGGAGTATGATGGGACATAATTGAAGGATATTTTATACCTGAGGGTTTGGTTTACTTTTTAAATGTGTTTTATAAGTTCAAAATCTATAAAAATTTCGTTGTAATGAGAAATATTCATGCAAACATTTGTCTTCATAAACCCATAGTCTTAATAGTGTTATCAATAGGCATAATCATGAGAGAGGAGCAAAGTTGGATTCGAGTCACTTGAAGGTAGGAATATAATATTTAAATAAGTGTAAATAATATGATATGATGACTTTTAACCCCTCATGTCACCTAAAGGTGCCTTAAACCTCCAATACTTAGTTTAGGCCTATTTGGCCTAAATTTCATAATTAGGCCTTAACCCTACATCATGTTGGAGGATGTCCAAACATTATCTAATAATAAATAGGAATTTTATGAGGTATATATGTTTTTTTAAGGTATTATTATATTTTTTTAAATTAGATATAAATAGGGGAAAGGTTAGTTTGGTCCTTGAAGGCTAATTCTAACTACATAGTCTACATAGTCACCTTAAACTACCTATTTTAGATTTTCATATCTTTCACCAAAAGAATAATTTGGGGAAAATTACCTTATAAATATTTATTCACCCATATACACTTAATATTCATTGAGGAGAGTTTTGGTTTAGGGGTCCTAGGTTTATGAACCATTGCTAAGACTATGGACAGGTCCATAACGCATGTAGAGAGCTCATAGTCCACTTCCCTACGTACATATCTTGACACAACATTTTCATTGGAATGAAATATTCTCAAGAAATTTTAAGGGGTATATGGAATAAATATGCATGAAAATAAGTTTTGGTTTGGAGGTCCATACTTTATGAACCATCATTTACACAGTGGACCTCCAAACGCCTCCCTAAACCCAACTACATACCAGCAATGAGAAAAATAAAAATCCATGCACTAAAACACACATTAATTACCTGATAAATGTTTGAACCATTTATTAAAATTAGAGAGACTCCTAAACATGGTACTATTTTATACAAAACTATATAGACCTATCATAAAATAATGTTTTTTACAAAAAAAAGTAGAAAGATAAGTACAAAGAAGTTTAAGAAGATACCAATCATTAGAGAATAAATTTTGACACTTATTTTACTTCTTCAATTCATTATATTCTCAAAAACATGCTTGAAAATGTCTCCAAAACTCACTTCTAATAATCTAGTCTTTAAGAGTGAAGGACAAGGTGACCTAATCACCTAGTTTTATAAGATTTTAGGTGTTTGTTGCTCAATAGGAACTATATCATGCTATTTATAAATTATCTATATCTAAAAATCACTTTTACATAGGTTCCTAATGTCTAATACAATTTTCCATGTCCATCGAGTACTAATAGTTAGACTACTAGGCCTAATTGGCCTAGTAGGCATACTTGGTCAATCAAGAAGAATGAAGAATAACATGGAAAGGTTGATGAGTGAGTTAATGTATAGTATTTAAATCATATAAATAATGATTTTAAGGATTAAATTTCACATTCCATATCCATTATGAAGGAAGAAGTTAATTTCATGACTTGTTTAGTATGCTCAAAAGGAGGTTGGTTATTGTATGTTCTATAATGGCATAATTACACCTAATCAATGTTGTAACTACAAATAATAAATTTGTTTGACCCAAAATGAGGTTTAGATATGCATTGAAAAATGTTTAATATATCAACCACATCCTTAACTACCCCATATCAATGCATAAAGAGTCATTTAAGGGCATCAATGCATAAAGAGAGTCATTTGGGAGGCTGTTATAACTATATAAATATTTTTAAAATATAGTAATTAATTTTTTATGGTCATGTAAGACCTTTTTATCTCATCTCCATGCCACTTTATTTCTCCTTCTCTCCTCATTTTTCTATATATTCGGACCTTATTTTTTAATCCCTCTCTTGGGCATTAGGAAACTTTGCCAAGATTGCACTGTGTAACCTCTTAATATAATTCAAATAATTATTCTTAGACTCATTTATATAGGTTTAGTGTGTTTTTTTATTTTAATTTTCACACGTGGTTGTGTTTTCTCCCTTAGAAAGTCATAATCTCACCTAATTACTAGTATAACATCTTATGCATGTCATATACAGTGTTTGAATGCTAAGTGGATGATATTGGAGTGGATATATTTATTGGTTAGTGCCTTGAATTAGGTATTTAATCATTAACCTCATTATTTTATGATTTGGTGAAACCTTTATTTTAAATAAATTTTCATAAGAGTCCTTGGATTCATGTAATTTAGTCATTTATTTTGCTTATTAGTGTTTGTTATGTCCATATTGAGTGGATGAATGAGTACATTAGTGCATCACCATACCTTAAAGTATATTTTTTTAATTTACCTTTTATCCTTTTTCACCCCAATATTAGTATTTTTTATTAACTGAGCCACAAGGGATGTACTAAGGGAGCTAGCTGTATAATCTAGAGGTCTAGTCTAGTTATAGGTAACCCACAACCTTTAGGCCATTATAATGTTAGTCCAAGTTTGAATTAGGTTTGAATAACATCCTTTAATAGGGATCAACTTGGGTTTATAATAGTCCTAACATGCCTAGTGGGATGGATTCAAGATTTAGAGCATTCAAATCATCATCTTGGTCTTCACAAGCAGTTTCAAGCACTCATCTTGGTCATAATTTCAAAGTTATGAGTAGTTCTTATTCATAAGGTTATTGGTATTCATATGCATTATGGTGAATGATGTCTACATATGGGGAAAATTTATATAATATATCTATTTATTTTCAGCCCTATGATCCATACCCATTTCATCATGATCCATATCAATCCTATACTAACCCTTACCAGCCATACATTCACCCTAATAAACAATATGAGAGCCCTTATTAGCAGCCCTATAATCCATTTCAATACCAAAGACACTACTCTAGCACTCCTTGTAAACCTGATTTATCTCATTAGCATCCTACTTATCAACCTAATTATTTATGGAAATCTCATGGTGTTCTTGATCAACCCAACCATGTTCGAAGATAATCCATATCAAGTCCCAAAAACATTGTATTGGGATATCAAAAGCACATGATGAGCATTTACACCATGAAAATTGATGGACAAGAAATTATAGGGCATGAGATTGAAAACATGAGAAAACTCTTCCAAGATTGAAATTTTTAACATCTTAAGATAATGCAAAGAACTATTTTTAGGCTCATTGATATAGGTTTAGTGTATTTTTGTTAGTTTGATTTTTACATGTGGTAGTATTTTCTCCCTTGGTAGGTACTAATCTCACCTAATTACTAGTATACCATCTTTTATAGGTCATATACAGTGTTTGAATGCTAAGTGGCTAGTCTTAGAGTTGAGATATTGATTAGATAGTGCCTTTAATTAGACCTTCCATCATTTTCCCTCATGCTTTGATCACTTGGTGAATATTTTATATGAAACACTTTTTCATAGGAGTCTTTGGAGTCATGGAATTCAGTCACTTGTTTTGCTTATTAGTGTTTGTTAAGTCCAAATTGAGTGGATGAATGAGTACATTAGTACATCACCATACCTTAGAGTAGATTTTTTTTATGTACCTTGTATCCCTTTTTACCTCAATAGTAGTATGTTTTAGTAACTAAGTCACAAGTGGTGTACTAGGGGAGCTAGCCCCATAATCTAGAGGTTTGGTCTAGTTATAGGTAACCCAAAAACTTTAGGCCATTCTCATGTTAGTCCAAGTTTGAATTAGGTCTAAATAACTTCCTTTAATAGGGTGAAAGGATTTTTTCTCAGATAAGTTGTTTTAGTTTTTTTTGTCTTATTTTAATAAAATGATCAGCACTAGTTTAGTCTGCTTCCTTTTTGTTTTATTTGTCTTGTTGTTTTCCCTAGGTTAGGTGTGATTTTTAGTATAGGTGTGTTTATTTATTTTTTTATGTTGAGTCTTGTTTGTTTTTTATAGTCATAGGGTGTCATAAGTGCTAATTATTTGGTAGTACAAGAAGGTAGTCATCAAAACCATGTTGTCATATTTAAAAACTATCATTGTAATAAAAAATTAGTGGGTTCCCTTGACTATCAAGTTGTTTAACTACCATGAGTTATCAAAAATGTTGTCAATTTGGCCTACCAAGTCTAAATTCCAACCCCTATAACTAAAAGCTTTTCAATGCATCCACTTAAGCCTCTATATGGTGTTATTCTAAGTTATGATGTCTCTTAATTTCTTCTTGAAGTCATTCAAAATTGTTAGAGATGTCATTAAGGTTAGTTTGTGATCATAATATGTCCTAAATGTCTTTGGTCCTTAGGTGATGTGCTTGGTCATTATGATGTATTTGACTATCAAGTGAAAGAATAAGGTCTCATTGTCTTATCATTATAATGTCTATTTTCAATTGGTGTCAAGTATCATCATGGTGTTTGAATATGCTTGGATGTATTGATGATGGTTTGAAGTGGTTTTAGTGATCTAAAGTGCATTAAAAGAGATGTATGAGAGATGGTAGTTGATAAATCACCATGAGTTGCTATGGTATATTCATTATAGTCAACTATGAGGTTGACTATAAGCTTTGAAAGGTATGATCAAGATACATAGAAGACTATTTGGGACCTAAATAAAACTATAAGGTACTTTTCATGATATTCATTGACAAATATTCTTTTGAAGTTTATATGTATGATTGTCTAAAATCAAGTTTTGGTCTTAAATGGCATGTTTTGACCTCATAAGGCCACTAAAACATTTGTAACATCTTTTAAACACACTCATAGTCTTGATATTGGTTTGTTCCAATGTTTCATGCTTTGAAAATATTCTTTCTATGAGCCTTAATATTATTTTAGCCTTTTAAAGAGATCCCACATGTGAAATATACCTCCTTTATTGCTCTCAAAATTTTTTTATTTATAGTTATCCCTTTTAACCTAAAATTTCCTTCATGTTTTCCTAAAATGGAATTTCCAATCTTGGAATGTAGAAAAAACATAGAAAAAGGGGAGTTTTTAACTATTTATTTTAATTTATATGGACTTGTATATATTTTTATATATAATGGAGGTTAGGATATTGTATGTAATTTCATGCTAGGTGTTTTAGTGAAGTTTCATGGAAAAAGGATCTCAAAATTGATCTCTAAACACCACTAAGATTTTTTATAGCTCAAGAGAGCCCCTTAGGTTTGTAGATGGTATGACCATGAGAGAGAATATCAAGATCTAGAATTTTTGGCCTTAGAGAGATTCCATATGTTGGAATTTATTATCATTTTTGTTCTCTCTCATTTATGAACCATACTTAACAAGGTATTTATAATGCATTCTTCATTCAATAAGGCTACCGGTTCTCTAAGTTTTCTCTTCTCTTGAGGATGGTGATATAAAAATGAAAGTTTGCATATATTTTCAGTAGTATAATACACCTTACCATATCATTAAATAACCTAATATCACACATGTGAAGTACATGGATTTGAATAAGACATACACTACCAATTTTTAGTCTATAAGAATGTTAAAGATGGTTGTAGATTTCATGGTGGTTTCAGGATCTCAAAACACATTAGGTGACTACATGTAATGTTTCATTCATGGAAAAATGTCATTAATTAAGGATCTTAATACTTAATTAAGGTTTTATTTACTAGATACCATCTATTTTCCCTAAAACATCCTCACAATCCTAGTTTAATAAATGTTAAGGAAACTTAGCATTTGTTAAGGTAGATTGGAGATTCGTAGGTTGCTCCTTTGATAGTGTATGATAGTTCAAGATCCTCAAAAATGGTATATCTTGTTGATTTATATGTCAAATTCTAATCTAGGATCCTTCATAACAATCTAGAATTTAGATTCATGTTTCTTTTCACTCCCTATGTCTCTTTTCATCTCCATAGTCTTTCACACTACCATTCAGTGATTGTATAAGCTTTTCACTCCATCTCCATTATCATTTTCAATATTCCATTATCATCAGATCACTATCACTACTATATCTACACATAATTAATCCAATGTTTGATAAATTTAAAGGTTTTTGAGAAAAACCATGGTCATATATATGTGTTATGAAACATTAAATTTTGCTAAATCTTCATCTATATCTATGATCAAAGCCCAATCAACCTATATGCACAGTCAAACCTCTATCATACATGAAATTTTTGAGTATTAAATCAAAAAGGTCATTAGATAGTTATGATATGGATCTTAAAATTATAAATATGACTTTGTTTGTTTCTAAGAGGGATTAGTAATCTAATTAACTTATATTGACAATCCCCTCAATCTGTACAAAGCAATATAAGTTCACTTACAACCATGTCTTGGAGGTGTAGGTTGAATAGGTTTCATGAAGGAAAATATGGGCTGTTTAAAAACCTTGAAAATTAAGTGGAGATTTAATTAAATCTATGATTTTTTAATAATATTTTTTATGTGACTTCAAGGACTCAAACCCATGTACAATCAATATTTGAGAGTTACTTATAGTCACACAGTCAAGATGAAATATGAGGTCTACCTCAAAGGTCATGAAGATAATGAAGATATTGAATTATTTTAAGAGTTATTAATACCTAATTGATCTCTCAAATAATTTTAAATATATCGAGGAAACATACAAACATGAAGAGAGGTTTTAAGCACACCTAATATAGTCAAGCAAACCCTATAGTCACATGGTATTTCTAATCCTAACCAGTGAGAAAAGTTTATTAAAATGGGATATAAGGTGTACCTCAAACCAAATTAGATATCATAGAGTCATAAGAGGACCAAAGGGAGTTGAATTTTTTTTAGAAATATCTTAAACTTCTACACACAGTCAGTTCCTCTAGGAGCACCCATGGGCCTTTTCAGAGACCTTTCTAGCCTTAAGCCTAAAGGGAGGTCAAGTGTGAGATAATGAACTCTAGGTTATATCTTAGACAATCCATACAGTATATTAAAAAAATTTGAGTCCAATAATATGTATTTTAGGATGGTAAATGGATATTAACACATAGTCATACCTACACATAACCAACACTCACAATAAATGCCTAAAAGCTAATCTTGAGGGAATTTATGATTTTGAGGTATCAACATGTGTGATCACACCTTAAAAATTGGTAAAAATAATTTTTGTGAGTGGATTAATTTATAAATTATATTCTCAATAATATTTTTTGGAGGATGTTAAAGGGAGATTCACATAGAATCATACCTACATAGAACCAACACTCACAATCAGTACCTAAAAACCAATCTTAGTGGAATTTATCATTTTGAGGCATCTAAATGTGTGATTATAGATTCCAAATTGGTTAAAATAATTATTATGACTAGATTAACATATTCATTTTATTCTCAAATATACACAAATAGTGGAGACATTCATTTTTTTATCTTAGACAATGCTTCCCTAGTCTATTAGTAGTTATTAAAGAGACTAGGTGAACAAATTAGAGGTTTAAGGATAAAACAAATAACATAAACCTCATAAAGGTTTTTTGATACATGAAAAGGTGATGATAGTTTTTTTTATTACTTATAGGATTGATTATGGTCATGTTTCAAGATAAAATTCCCTTGAGGGCTAAATAAGGAGATAGACCAAAACATGCCTGAATGTGAAGGTTAAAGATATATGCATACTTTTGCCTATTGAAAAGGTTAAGACATATGGTTAAGTAATAATGATGTAATAATGTTTTAAATATGTAATAATCCTATTTGCATCCTTAAAAACACCAAAATATGTCTTGGGTCTACTCAAGCCTAGTAAATCCTAAACCCTAAGCTAACTATATAGACTATGTATGGATAGAATTGAAGCATAGTTTGGACCTAAGGGTTTGGTTGAACTTGTTAATGTGTTTTATAAATTAAATATATATAAAAAATTAATTTTAATGAGAAATAATCATGTAGACTTTTGCAATTTGAAACACATAGTCTTAACAGTGCTATCTACATGAATAGTCATGAGAGACGAGCAGAGTTGGATTTTGAGTCACTTGAAGTTAGGAAAAATAGATGGAATCAAGTGTAAGAAATATTTTATGATTATTTTTAACCCCCCATGTCATCTATAGGTGTCTTAAACCTCTAATACTTATTCTATGGCTATTTGGCCTAAAGTCCATAACTATACCTTAAACCCTACATCATGTTAGATCATACCCAAACCTTATATAAGAATAAATATGAAATTGATAAGGTATAGAGGTTGTTTAAATTTATTATTATAGTGTTTTAAATCATATATAAATAGGGGAAGGTAATTTTGGTCCTTTAAGGCTAATTCAAACAACATAGTCTACATAGTCACCTCAAACTACTTATTTCATATGCTCATATCTTTCAACACAAGAAGACTTGTGAAAAATACACTTAAGATGATTTAGGAAACAATGTTTAATTAATATTTAAGGAGATATTTTTTTAAGGGTTTCAATTTTATGAACTATTCCTAAGATTATGGATAGGTCCTGAATGAATGCAGAGATCTCATAGTCTAATTGCTTACGTGCATATCTTGACACACAATTTTCATGGGAACCCAAGGTTCTCAATAAATTTGAAGGGGTATATGGACTAAATATACATGGAAATAATATTTGGTTTTGATGTTCATATTTTATGAACCATGATTAAAATGGTAAACCTCTAAAACCCTCCCTAAACCCTACTACAGACTAGTCTTGAGAAAAGTGAAGATTATTTCACTAAAACACCCATGAATGACATGATAAACACTATAACATTAAATTAAACTTAGAAAGGGAGTTAAACATGGCACCATGTTGTAACTGTATGAACCTATCACTAAATAGTGTTTTTAATGGAAATTAGTAGAAAGAGAGATACAAGGTAGTCTAAGAAGATTCCAATAATTTGAGAATGATTTTTTATATTTATTTTACCTATTCAAGTTATTAGATGCTCAAAAACATGGATATAAGTGTCTTGACAACTATCTTATAATCAACCAGTCTACAGAAGTAAAGGACAAGGTGACCTAGTCACCTAGTTTGATAAATTTATAGGTGTTTATTTCTCAAAAGGACCTATATCATGGTATGTATCATTTATAAAGGTATAAAAAAAATTCACATAGTTTCCTAATGTTTAATACAAGTTTTCATGTCCATCAAGCACTAACAGTTAGGTTACTAGGCCTTATTATCCTAGTAGACCTACTTGGTTAGTCATGAATAATGAAGAATGACATTGATAGGCTAATGAATTATTAAATGTATATTATTTATGCCATATAAATATTCCCTTTAATGATTTAAGTTCACATTTAATATCCATTATGAAGGAGGAAGTCAGTTTCATGACTTGTTCAATATGCTCAAAAGGAGGATGGTTGTTGTATGGTTATTTTTGTATGGCATAATTACACATAATCATTTTTGAAATTTCAAATAATAAAGGTATTTAAACAAAAATGAGGCATATATATATGCATTAAATAAGGTTTAAAATGTCAACCAAATCCTCAACTATGCCATATCAATGCATAATGAGTCATCTACGAGCATCAATTCATGGAGAGAGTCATTTAAGAGGATGTTATAACTGTATAACTATTTTGAAACTATAATAATGAATGTGATATGATCATGTAATACATTTTCCTCTCATCTCCATTCCACTTTCCTTCCATTCTCTCCTCATTATATTATATATTCAATCCTTTAATCCTTGTTTTGGAATCCCTATCTTGGGTATGAGGAAACTCTTTCAAGATTTAACTTTGTAACCTCTTAAGATAAAGAAAATAAATATTTTAGACTCATTTATAAAATTATAGTGTGTTTTTTTTAGTTTAATTTGCATATGTGGTAGTGTTTTCTCCTTTGACATGTCCTAATCTCACCTAGTTACTAGTATACCATCTTATGTAGGTCATATATAATGTTTAAATGCTAAGTGGCTCAAATTAGAGTGGAGATATTGATTGGTTAGTGACTTGAATTAGGACTTCCATCATTACCCTCATGATTTGATCACTTGGTGAAAATTTTATGTGAAACACTTTCACATAGGAGTTTTTGGAGTCATAGAATTGAGTCATGTGTTTTTCTTATTAGTATTTGATAAGTCTAAATTGAGTGGATGAATGAGTACATTGGTACATCAAAATACCTTAGAGTATATTTTGTTTATGTGTCTTCTATCCCTTTTCACACCAATGGTAGTAAGTTTTAGTAACTAAGCCATAATTGATGTACCAAGGAAGCTAGCCTTATAATCTAAAGGTATGGTCTAGTTATAGGTAACCCACAACCTTTAGGCCATTCCAATGTTAGTCAAATTTTGAAGTATCTCTAAAAATTTTACTTTAATAGGGTGAAACATGGGATGCTAACACTTACTATAAACTTTTTTCCCATCAAGAGAGGACACATTTTAATTAATGAAGAAACTAAAGACAAAACAAATTTCTCAATAAGAGGATATATAGTTTTTGTATCTTTTGAAAATTGACTCATATATCTAATTAGTTCATCATTATTTTTATTTTATTGTATTATTATAGTGCCTATGGATTTATCAATTGTAGACTTTGAAAAATCAAGTTTAGAAAGCACCAATGCATTCATAATAGCATTTTTCACGTTGTTAAAAGTAGAATAAACTTCTTCATCCCACATGTATGACTATTTTGTCTTAATTAAATTATGCAAATGATTTAATTTATTAGCAAAATATGATATAAATTTATGTATAAAATTAATTTTACCAAAGAAAAACCTAAGACCAGACTAATATTTATGTGGTTGTAGTTATTTAATCTCTTTCACACATTTATGATCGATTGAAATTCTATCTTAGAAATAATATGTCCTAATACGTTGCCCTCAATAACACCAAAAATAGATTTCTTAGGATTAAGATAAATACCATATTTTATACATCTTTAGACTACTTTGCATAAATAATCTAAATGTTTCTTTCTCTTTTTTGAATGAACTATAATATCATCTAAGTAGACCTACATGACAATGCCCATTAAATCATTAAATGTTACATGCATTTCTCTTTGAAAGGTTGCACCTGCATTCATGAGACCAAAAGGTATTCTATTAAAAGTGAAATTTCCTCTCCAAGTTGTGAAGGTTGTCTTATCCCTATCATCTAAATTCAAAAATATTTGATTATAACTAGAAAATCCATCAAGCAAAGACATCTTTTCAAATCCTACAACTTGTTGTCAAATTATATTGATACTTGAAAGAGGGAAATTATCTTTTACACTAACCTTACTAAGGTCTCTAAAGTTTACAAAAAATCTAATATCTTCATTATTTTTATGCATGGGTACTATATTAGCTACCCATTCATAATATGTTATAGTAAAAACAACACCACCATCAAGCATTTTATCAAGCTCTTTATTGATGGTGTGTTCTAGTAAAGGGCTTTTTCTTCAAAATTTTTACCTAATATGTTTAATACCCTATTAAATAGGAATATCATGATTTATATAGTTATTATCATACCATTTTAAATATTTATAAGAATAGACAAAAATATCAATAAATTCTTTAAAAAGTTTAATAAATTTAACCTTCTCATCAGGAGTAGATTATATTCCCAAATATACAAACTTGGGTTCTTCTTCAATTCCAAGATTTATCAAGATCGTCTCTCCAATTATTTTCTTGGAAGGCACTTTAGTATGTGAGATTTTAGGATGATCTTGTGGAGTAAACATGGATTCAAAACTCACCAAACTAGTTGGTAACTAATCAGTATTCAACTATAACTAATCTCCATAATTAAGAACATAATCATCACTATCAAAATAATTTCCTTTAATAAAGATATCAATATGTTCATCACAATAAAAAATATGCTAGTTTTCATTTAAATCAAGAATTTTAGGTCTAAATTTTTTTTAAAATGAAAACTCAACAATAGGTTACATATCATTCATGGTGGAGTTAGAAGTAAAAATAACAAGTTTATCTTCTTTTATATTAAATTCTATAATAATATGGGTAATATTAAAAGCTTCAAAACTTTCAAGTAAAGACCAAACCTTTTGAGTATATCGATGTAGACATGTTTTGTTTATCCTATATAATTTCCTTAATTAAAAGCTAATTTAGAATCTCCAAAAACCTCTAATTATTTTATGTTCAATTCTATAGCCTTTTATAAACCAAGACAAAAGGCTTCAAATTATGTAATATTTTTTGTAGTATTGAAAGAAAATTTGCAGGCATAATGAAAAACCTTACTTATAGAGAAACGAGACAAAATCTTGCACCACATCTAAATTATGAACACGTAAAATAAAAATATAAAGTCAATAAATCATTCTTGAAAAAGACATCTTGACATTTTTGTTTAGGTTCATCAAGGGTTAGTAACTCGTATGTACCAATTTTGATTTCAACATAACTAACCATTGGTGGTATAGAATTAATAGGATTACAAGACCAATCTTCTCTCCAAATGAAGGCAATTTTACTCCTAATTAGAAATCAAGTACTATCTATTTCAACAAATGCCCTAATTTCTTTAGACCAATCTCTACCCAAAATCATCACATAATTTCTTGGAATATCTATAATTTTAATTTTAGTCATACATCTTATTCTTTCATCTTGTGCAACCTTAATCATAATATATAAAAATTTACCACAAATTTTTGTTTTATGTGAATCAAAACATATGATTTTTCTATATTATTTTCATAATAAATACCTAATTGATCACTGATAAATTTGTCATAATATTCTTAGATACACCTACATATAAAATATAGTTATGTATGACTTTATCAACAATTTTGACAAATATATAGAAAGGTGGTATGTAATCTATAAGAGGATAATATATCTAAGAAAAAAGTGTTGAATGATTTTGTTCATTATTTTATTTTTCCTCTTGAAATGCTAAAACATATTTAGCATTTGGATTTTTAATGGCTTCATTAATTTTGTCAAGCTGTCTAGGAAAACTAGCAACATACAATAATTTAAATCCTACTTTTATGAAAGATAAATCATAAATGATATTATAATCCCCTGAGTTTCAATTAATAATATTCATATATTTTTTAGGCTTATGTGATGTATATTATGAGTTATTAAAACATTTTGATAAAGGATTATTTTGTTTAAATTTTTTAACAACATTATCTAATGAATTATTATGTATATTCTTACCCTTATCTTGATTTTGATTAGAACTATGATTATTTTTAGCGATATTAGAATAATAAATTTGTCAAATATTGACAACATAAGAATTTATAGTTGTGACACCATCTGATGATTCACCAATATCACACATGTTTATAGTATCAACTAGATCAATTAAAATACTCTCATATCATTGAATGTATCTTTTGAAATTTTGAATAGTCATGCAAGTATTTGGATCATGATCTAGTTCACAAACATTTTCATAAAGAATTTTTATTTAATTTATTGTTTTGATCAAATGATGATTGACATGATGAAGATGGCTTATCTTTAAAAAGAGAAACTAATTAATCTAATTTTAAATGATTACTAAGTTAACAAGTAAAATAAGTAAGTAAAATGAAAATAAAAAAAATATTGTGAGTCTACAAGAGAGTCATCTTATCAAATATGAAATGTATTTTTATTTAGAAACAAAATATTCAATACAACAATATTCGATATAAGGACAAAACAATATGAATGAATCAAAAACATGTCACTTAAAGTGAGGTATTCATCAGTATTCAAGCCAAGTAGTTTGGATTCCACTCATATGACTATAATTATGCAATCATCATAAGATGTTAAAGCTAATAACTTTTAAATAATTATTTCATAAACTAAATAATGAAACTTGGATATATGTGCGCTAATTAAGCATCATACTTAACCATCAGAGAATGTGTCCTTGATCTATTTACAAAATTTTCCTTATCTCAAATATGTTCCATAGAAATAAGTATTATGAACTTTGAAGCAAATCAGAATCTTTAAAAATACTTCTGTAATGTTCCTCTTCTTCAAATGTCTCTTTGATCTTCTCATATAATCATCCTCTCAAGAGATAGTTGAGGATTAAGTTATAAATAACCTTAGTTAGTTATTAATTAAGTCTTAATTGACTTTAATTATGCCAATTAAATTTTAGTTAATACTTAACACTTTGTAAAAAAAATTTAAGAATAATATTAAAGAACAAAATAAATATTTTATAGACTAAGGGGGAAAACTCTAACTAGTTAGGGGCCAAAAGATAAGACAACATCTAAATAAACTAATTATGCAAAAATATTTAAAAAAAACCTAAGTCATTTAAATAAAATTACTACATCTAACATTATCCATATAGATTATATATAAGTTCATAAATATTCCACATCAAATATATCAAAAAAGTTTCCATATATTATCAAAATATTACAAAACCACTATCAAATCAAGTTTAAAATAGTATTAGAACATTATAAAGTATCTAAAAATGTATAAAAATATAAGAATTAAACATATTTGAACCTCCTATTCCTCATCTAAATCCAAAATCATTTCTATAAGTGGGCAACCCTTATTTGTTGATTACTTTGTTTAGCTAATGGTGGTAGCTAGAAACTTAATTAACTTAATAATATCCTCATTGTATTTATCATATACTTACATATTAACCTTATTTACCATCTTGGTTATGGTTATTGATGTTGAAGGACTAATTTCTTGTCTTTTATGGTTAAGTGGAATTAATATTTCTTCTTCAATTAGGTGATGTGGAAAATACACAAGGTTCAATCTGGAACAAGTTTCTATAGGGTTCACTCGTTCATGTGAAGCCCTACCATAATTTAAAGGCACTAAAGTATGAGAATGAAACTTAACAAATTGTTATAATTTATTTATAGGTAGTTGGTGATGATGTTGAGGTTAATGATGAGAAACTAAGTTGTGATCTAATTATAGGTATGTCTACATCCATTGTGTTGAACCACTTAGAATGCCACATCCATAGCGATGGGTTATCCAATATGCTCTCCTCATACCCTAATTTCCTCTATTTGTGAGGTTAAATGGAAAGACATCAAAAATATATCAAAAAGTAGTATTTAAAGCATCAAAGTGAATCGACATCCTATTTCCTTTCTTAAAGGGTCTAATAAAAATTTTACTAGGCCTTATACCACCACAAAATTGGCCTCTAAAATCAAAACTATGAGAAGATGAATATTATCTATTCCAAGTTTGGTTAGTTCTCCACACATTACCATGATAATTATTTGAGTTATGAGGTTTCCAACTTGACATTTTTGAAATAAATCAAACAAATAAAACTTTTATTTCCTTCTTGAAAAAATTGTTCTCAACATATATAAAACCATATAAATTTCAATAAATAGATTGAAATTTGAAAAAATATTTCATCAATGTAGTTAGGAAAAATGATCAATCATTTCCCTATGAAATCAAAATAAATAAAATCTATCTAAAACCCTTTTTAATAAAAACATTATTTTAGTAAGTGGTCAATTATTCATTAAAAATAAATTAATGATGCTCAAATCAATCCTATATAAAAATCTACTTAAACTACTAATATTTATTTTGAAGCCAATATCAAACAAATTTGCCAACTACTTGAATGCAAAATCTATATCTCACTTTGCCAATGAATGTAAGTAAAAAATGACCAAAATCTCAACATTACTAACTAAAGAATAAAATTTATTCTTCAACTTAATAACCATATTGAATTATCAATTATTTGAACCATAAATGTAAACCCTGTATGATATCAAGTCTGATCTAAAAATAAAACTAACTTGTTTACAAGCCTTATCACTTTGATTTTTCCATAAAATACTTCCAACCATAAGAAACAAAAGTACCATAGATTTAAAAATTAAAAACCCAATTTAACTTGAAGCTTAAAAGTATCATATTCATTTGTGATATATATCTTCAGATAAAAAACAAAACAAATATATCAAAAATTAATATTTAAACATCTCTTCAAAACCATCTAACATACAATACCTAAAAATTATCATACTCATCTATCATAAAACTTTCAAACTTATAGCATAACTTCCATGACATCATAATTGTTTTCCCATTATCAAAATAAAACAATTTATATCTTTGAAAACTTGACTACTCTATAAACGCTATTTTATTCGACCTAAGCTAAATAAATATTCCATGTCTATGAAACATAAAATATAAAAAGGCACAAATTTAGTTTATATATGATGCATTTAAGTGTGTATAATTGATAGAGGAAACCACAACATTGATCAAAATAGGTCAATATAGTTTTTTCATCAAATTACCATAAATATTTCAAATCAAAACTAAAATAAATACCAAATCTAAAAAGAAATCAAACATATGGCACATATTTATCAAAAATATGTATTCAAAAACCAAATCTCAACAATGTCTAAACCAAAACAACAAATGGATTTAAAATAACATGACTATCATGATTATAAGATAATATAGATAAAGAACAAGTTTTATATTGAAAAACATCAGAGCTACTATATTGACTAGTCCACAATCTAGTGTCAACAAGAACTAACCTATGTTTTCCAAATATATTATCGTATTTCCTATCAATTAACTAAAATGAAAAATATTCCAAGCTCAAATGAATTTAAATAAAAATAATCAAATCTCTACTAACTCAAGTACCACTGCATGTATATGTATTATCTTCAAAAAATAATAATAATAATACACTACCAAAGTTGATACTTTCTGACATTTGCATATGATAAGAAAAACATTTCTATCATAACAAATAAAAATCTATAACATGATTTAGAGATGTATCATTTATGTACCATTAAAATTATTAGACACCCATCACTATAAAATAACTTGTTGAAAACCATAATATAAAAAAAAAATTGGCATGCATGTATTCAAAATATTTATCTTATATTTTTCACCAAAAAACCAAACTCCACACCTTTAAAAATAAAACTTAAACCAAACTTTATGTTTCAAATATGAATAATAAACCAAACTATATGCCTTTCAAAAAATTATAACTCCTTACTATTAGAACTTGATAAGTTACACCCTAGTTGAAAGGAAGAGTGTTCAATTCCTACCCTCAAACCTAGAATAACATGGGAATTATCTAAGGCTTTGGGTCGCCTATATCTAGACTAGACCTCTAAGATTTTTAATGAGGGTAGCTCCTCTGATGCATCATTTTGGACCTTTACCTCTAAAACCTAAAATTGGTTGGGGTGAAAATGGAGGAGTTGTAAAAGTAAAACCTATTCTAATATTTGGTGATTCACCATGAAGATTAGCCATCCACTCATACTTGAGCCTCTAAAATACTAGTGAGATAGAAACAAATAATGGGATATATGACTCAAAATGCTTGTCACGCATCAAAATTTCATGAAGAGGTTCATCAAGTGAGTGAAACTTAAGGTGGATGATGGAGAGGCATAGTTAAAGGCACTAATCCAATCAACATGTCCACTATTGGCTTTAGTTAAATGACATCAAACACTAAACACAACTTGCATAACTAGACAATCTACTAGCTAGGTGAGATTAGGACTTGGCAAAGGAGAAGGCTCAACCACTTATACAAATCAAACTGACATGAACACACTAGGGTAATATCATGTAATGTGAAAATAGTTATCTTATTTATCTCAAGAGGTTACAAGACTCAATATTGGTAAATTCTAGTCATGCCTAAGAGATGGATACATTTTAAGTCTCAAAAGCCTATATACATGACAAAGGGATTATAAAAATGGAGAACACACATGGGAGAGTGGAGGAGGGGTCATAATGATTGAGATTTCTACAACCTCCTCAATATCTTGATTTAATTAATGCCACTAGGACTACAAGGATAGAGTCCTCATATCCATGAACCATGATTAAGTCTACTTTGTGTAGTTATTTTTCAAGAATATGGTCGAGGTGAACCTAGGCCTAATATAGATTGAAAACCAATTTAAATTAGTGGTTTTCCTATAGTTGATACATCCCCTTGGACATATCTATATCATATGAATAGGTAGTATCCCACCCTAATCTATATTAGGTTTATAAAGACCTATTATATACCTACAAAGTCTTAATGGTATCATTTAAACCCAAAATATCCACTACTAGCCCCAAATAAAACATGTTCAAGCTTGGCTCTACCATGCTTACTTGCTTTAGTCAAAAACCAACCTTTCAACCTCTATCTACATCATTTGGGATTTCCTTCATTTGATTTGGTCATTTAGATTTGGCTTACGTCATTTATATGTTGACTCATCTCACTCCATTGATTTGAATCGATATGAATGCTTGAGAACCATCTATCTTATACTAGTTAAATACATCTTTGACACATGTCATTCACACATTCACCCTTGAGATTTGTGAACCCTTTGACCTTTTCTCACCATTATATTGAATGCATTATTGAACATAGACCATTGATCAACTGAGACCCATTGTTTGAAAGCCAAAAACTAGTTCATGATCCTAAAATTGATGTCCTCACTCCCATAAAATGATGTTTGCATGACTATCATTGATGGTCATGAAACTATAAAATTTAAGCTTAATAAGATTATGTTGCTCTATCTTTAAATTTGATGTTTATGTGACCATCATTCATCATTATGTAGAATGTTATTTACATCTTGTAGAATGTCAAATTTCATCATACATAAAAAATTTCCTGAGCTTTAACTTGATGTTCATGTGAGCATCCCATGCTGTAGGTTCATTTTGATCAACTTTGAAGGCTTCGATATTGAAGCATGAGAATCATGGAGGCATCAAAATTTTATAAGATGTTATTAAGTTCAAAAGGGGAAAACCTATTTTATCTTCTAGTCCTATAAGTTTTTAAAAGAAATATATTCAAAGTCCAAGATGATTAGTCCATAACTACTTTTGCATGATGTCTTAGTGATGGTTGAGATTGAATGACTAAGTATGGGAAACCTTGTATAAATTCTTTGGATCCCAAATTTACACATGGATAACTTTGTTTGTGCTTTGGTAGAGGACCTCAAACTTGGTGCATAGCAACTTGGGACCAAGGTGAACAAACACATGAGGTTACCTTCCTTTATAACTATTGCACATGTGAGATATAAATTTTGAAAATTTCCTACTTGTACTTTCTATCATTCGACTCAAAATTTTAAGATGAATAAAATGAAGAACAAGATGGACCCCTTACATTCCCACACTTGTTGCAAGCACCTTTGACATTTCATGTGGTCTATGTAATATGGTTCATGTTCCAAATGTTGAAACCACATGAGATCCTACATGGTCTTTTCTACTTGGAAATCTTGGACCCCTTTTTTAGCCTTAGATTTACTTCATCTAACCATGTAAAGAGCTATTTATTTTGTTCCTTCTGTTGGATAATTTTTTTGGGCTTTGTCTCTCAGCCATTTCCTCTAAAGGAATTCATTTTCCTTATCCTTGCCTTGAACAATTATTTCAGATAAAATGTCTAGGCATATTCAAGATCATTATCTCTAGAAAATTAACCTTTGAAAACCATGAAGTGGACCATTTTCACAAAAAAAGTGTCCTTCAAGGAAACTGCTTAGGGCACTTGCTTGAAAAAGATATCCTTTGGAGAAATTATTTGGGATCACTTTATCATAGATACATCCTTTGGGAAAAGTGTGTTGAAGACTTCAAAAGTACCCTTTGGAACTTTTAAAAATGACTCTCTTTGAAACAATGACCCTTCAAGGAAATTGTTTCAGATAAAATATTCAAAATAATTCTCGACACTTGAACAAAAAGTCAAAAACATAATTCTTGAAAGAATTCCAACACTTAGCCAAATAAAGTGGGAAAAAACCCACAAAATATAAATCCTTGTACATTTGTTATGGTATTTATGTGGATCACTTATTCTAAAGGAAATTTTGGTTCTATACTTTGCCAAAAGCTATAAAAGTGCAAACTTAGGCATTTTTCTGGATCCATTCCTATAACTACTCGATACCATGAAAACCTATCTAGATCCCTTCACTTGCAATGTTGAGCCTACTTATAGCCACATGATCCATTAATTAATTGGTAACCTACTCATCTATCCAAACCAAGAATAATATTTTTATGTGGGCCAAAATGGATAATAAATCTAGTTACTTAAAGGGGTTGCCTACCTACCTATGCAAAAGAATCTAGACCTCATGCCTAGTCTAGTCCATTAGGCATGGAGTCTCTTCTCTAAGTCTAATATATTGAATACCAATATTGATATAACCTCTCTTGAAATAAATATAAGGAATATAAAATAATAATAAATAATAGAGTGCCTGAGGTAATATTGAAAAGAAACTAACCTAAAATAGGGACAATAAACAATTTTTTTGAAAAAAGCACATAGAGGAATGAATGAAAATTAGTCTAACATGTACATGGCTAAGATCTACAAGTATTATCCACATGGCTCAAATGGGAAATTATTTTTTACATCTTGGATATTTGAAGCATACCTACTTTTTCTTAACATCTCTCTTCTACAGCTATGAGTAATTAAATGTTAATGTCTTCTTATGGAAGAAACTAGTTCTTCTACTACCAATTTTAGGTGCATGAATTATAGACATGAGTCTAAGACCCAATCATACTCCTTCTAAATTTATGGAATTTATAGGAATAAATTCAGTTCTTCCTTATTATTTAATTGCTAATCATTAATATATATACCAAATTGATGTATCTCCTTTGACATATCTATGAGGTTGACCTATAAGGGAGATGGACCTAATCATATGAATTATTGAGCCCATTTGAGCTCCTTCTCATCTTTTAATAGCATAGAAATGTCTAAATTTGTAGAGAAAGTTTAATAACCATATTTAAAAATTTTAGACATGTCATCATTTGAGAGAAAAACTATCTCTTGCTTGATGATAACACTCTTCTTATCCTACAATGGACCCCATTCAAGTAAAGAAAAATATGAAAGAAATATATCAAACAAACTATAATATTTGTTCTCATGAAGTTGTAGTTCAATATAATTCTTTTCAAAATAAAGGTCAGAAGCAAGAATATCAATTTCTTAACCACCAACATGAGGCTGTAAGCTTTCTTTTGACATCTCAAATTGGTCAATCACTACTAGTTCTTTTTCAATGTCATGTTGATGATTGAGAATGCTCTCACTTTCATCTTTCCCTTTACCTATAAGATCTTTTTATTCATGATAAATGGTATATTTTGTGTTATCAAAAATTTCATGGAGAACATCATCAATTTATCTAATTAGGCCATCCTTATCTTGTTCATCAACAACTTCTTCCTCATGTACTTATATTTTAGACTCGACCTTAGCTTTCTCTTGCACTTGTTCCATCTTTACATCATTATGACAAACCAAAGCATGTTTGTCCTTATTAATAGGTGTCACAATCATGATTTATTCTTCTTGGTCACTCAAGTCACCTTCATTTTTTACTTCTTTAGTTGTATCTTCTTAGTTTTCCTCATATAAGAGAGGCTCTCTCTCAAAGAGTGACACAATGAATTTTTGAAAATAGTCAACAAAATGGGAAAGGTCCAAAGAATATTCATTAGGTACCTAATTTTTCCCTTGAATTTTATCTTCTTGGATCACATTCACCTCCTCTTCTTTATTATTTTCCTCTTGAAAGGCTCTCCATCAAGGAGAGGCTCTAGTCTTTTAAGGGGAAAGGAGGAGAGGCTATAAGGTTTTTTGTCTGACTTCAGCAATCACCACCTCCTTCTTCTACCCACTACTTTGAATGGATTCCAAGATGGAAATGACCTAGGTTATTAAGGAGGGAGGAATGGGGGTTAAGTGACTTTGGACTTACTTGACTGCATGACTTGTCTCTAAGATGGGAAAGGTAGAGGTTCATATCCTTCTTTATCTTGGACTCTCAATTCCATATCTACTTTACTTTTCCCACCCCATGAATTCACCACTTGATTCTAGCTTAGAAACTTGAACTAATTCATAAGGGGTTCTTGAGGAAGGATGGATTCTTGGACTCAAATAATAGGCTATTTCATAACAAGCTCTTTATTTATTTGATAGCTCCCATCGATAGATTTCCAAGAAGGAAAGGTATGAGGAATATATGAGGAACTTGGAACATTCAAAGGATCACTTGGAATGGTATCTTAAGGAGTAATGTATGGCATATAATAAGGTTGAGGTGGTGTGTATGTAGGCACAAAAGGTTGGTGATGTTGGACCTAATATTCCTCAAGGCCTTTTAGCTTATCCTCAATTCTCTAAAAGTAACCCCCTACATTCATCATGTCATTAATGATATTATTCCAATTTTATCTCTCAACAGGTGTCCATTATTTTTTTATTCTCTAAAATGACTCTCTCACATGATGAATCAGGTGAGTAGGGACATCTTGGCCATAACATCTCTATGATCTCAAGTCTAGTGCACGATTTTCAAGGTTTATCAAAGTCTACTTAAGTGCTAGTATAGATGGCTCATGATAGGTTTGATGAGGAGTAATATTATGATGGTATTAACATCTATAAAAAGGATCAAGGAAATATACTTGATGATAAGGATCATGAAAAACTTGACAAGGATATTCATAGCTTTGATAGGGTTCATTGTCGGGTTGATAAGACTCATATAGATCATGAAGATCATATTGTGTTTACTAATAAGGGGGTGGATAATAGGATTAACCACCATAGATATTCATTCATATTGACTTCATATATCAAGTGAGATGAAAAAAATAATTAAAAACTTCATTGAAACATACCTAGTCTACTCATAATTTGAAGCTTGATTCAGAGTCACCATTTGTGCTAATGTCTTTGCTTGCAAAATTTTATAGAGGAAAGACAAACCAAAAATCTTCCTCTTATTTTGGACCAAGTCCCACTGAGCACGCCATAATTTTTAGAACTTGATAGGTTGCACCCTAGCTAAAAAGAGGAATATTCAATTCCTACCCTCAAACATGAACTAGGAATGGTTTAAGACTATGGGTTGCCTATATCTAGACCAGACCTCTAGGATTTTTAATGAGGCTAGATCCTCTGATGCATCATTTTGTACCTTTGCTTCTAAAACCTAAAACTAGTTGGGATGAAAATGGAGAAGTATTTGTAAAAGTAAAACCTATTTTAAATTGTGGTGATGTATCATAAAGATTTTCCATCCACTCATACTTGAGCCTCTAAAACACTAGTGAGATAGAAACAAATAACATGATCTATGACTCCAAATACTTGCCATGCATCAAAATTTCATGAAGAGGTTAATCAATTGAGACAAATCTAAGAGGGGTGATGGAGAGACCTAGTTCAAGGCAATAATCTAATCAACATATCCACTATTAGCTTCAATAAAATGACATCAAACACTAAACATAACCTACATATCCAAACAATCTACCAGATAGGTGAGATCAAGACTTGGAAAGGGAGAAGGCTCTACCACTTATATAAATCAAACTAATATGAACACACTAGGATAATTCATTAAATCTAAAAATAGTCATCTTATTTATTTCAAGAGGTTACAAGGCTCAATCTTAGTAGAGTCTAGTCATGCCTAAGAGAGGGATCCATTTTAAGGCTTAAAATCCTATATATATCATAAAGAGATGAGAAAAATGGAGAATATACATGTGAGAGTGGATAAGGGGTCATAATGACTAAGATTTTTTAGCCTCCTCAAGCTCTTGATTGTAGTAATGCCATTAGGACTACAAAGATAGAGTACTCGTATCTATGGGATATAATTAAGTCTACTTTAGGAAGTTACTTATTGATAGTATGGCTTAGGATGCTCCTCCATTAATTACATATATCTTCCTCTGCTTTGAAAAGTGAACTTGGGCCTACTATAGATTAAAAACCAATTTAAATTATTGGTTTTCCTATAGTTGATAATCCACCTAGACATATCTATATTGTATAAACAACTAGTAGCCCACCTTAATCTATATTAGGTCTAAAAAGACCTATTTTGTCCCTATAGAGTCTTAATGGCATAGTCTAATCCTAAAATATCTACTAATAGCCCCAAATAAAATGTACTTGAGCTTGGCTCTACCATATCTTCTTTCTTTATTCATATACTAACCTTTTGACCTCCATCTACGTCATTTGGGCTCACCTTCATTTGATTGGTCATTGAGAACTGACTCAGATCATTGGCATGTTGACTCATCTTATTCCATTGATTTTAAACATTATGAGTGCCTGAGAACCATTGATCCCCTATAGTTAAATGCATCTTTGAAACTTTTCATGCACATATTCACCCTTGAGATTCACTAACCCTTTAACCTATGTTCACTATTAGATATAAATACACTATCAAATGAAGACTATTGATCAAATGGGACTTTTTATTTGAAATCTAATATCTAGTCCATGATCCTAAAATTGATGTCCTTGATCCTATCAAATGACATTTTCATGACCATCATTGATGATCATACGACTATCAAATTTAAGCTCAATAAGATTATCTTTCTCTATCTTTAAATTTGATGTTTTCATGACCGTCATTCATCATTCTATAGAACATGATTGGAATCTCATAAAACATTAAATTTAATCATAGGTATATTTTTTCTCGAGATTTAACTTGATATCCACATGAACATCCCATGTTACATGTTCATTTTGATCAACTTTAAAGCCTTGGATCTTGAATCAAAATAATCATGGAGGCACAAAAATTTTAGAAGATGTTTTTAAGGTTAAAATGGGCAAACCCATTTCATCCACTAGTCTTGGGATCTTTTTAAGCAAAGATTTTCAAAGTTTAATATGGCTAGTCCATAATTAATTCTATATGATGTCCTAATAATGGCCAAGATCAAATGAATAAGTATGGGAAACCTATAAAAAATTCTTAGGAGCCCAAATTTGCACATGTATAACTCTATTTGTACTTTAATAGAGGACATCAGACTTGGTGCATAACTTATGACCAAAGTGAACAAACCCATGTGGTCACCTTCCTCTATAACTAACTCATGTGTGAGATATAGACTTGGTAAATTTCCTACTTACACTTTCTATCACTAGACTCAAAATGTTAGGATGAATAAAATGAAGAACTAAATGGACCCCTTGTATTCCCACACTTGCTCCAAGCACCTTTGACATCCCATGGGGTCTCTATAATATGGTCCATGTTCCAAATGTTAAAAATGCATGAGAACCTACATGTTATTTTCTTCTTGGCAATCTTGGACCTCTTTTTGAGTCTTAGATATACTTTTTCATCCAACCATGCAAAGATCTATTTCTTCCAGTCCTTTTGTTGCAAAATTTTTTTAGACTTTATCTTTTGGCCACTTCATTTGAAGGAATTCATTTTCCTTATCCTTGGCTTGAACAATTCCTGTAGGCAAAATGTCTGGGCATCTTTAGGATCATTTTCTTTGGAAAATTACCCTTAAAAAACCTTTAATTGGACCATTTTACCAAAAAGTATGCCCTTAAGGGAAACTACTTGGGGCACTTGCTTGAAAAAGATATCCTTTAGGGAAAATTTTTGGTATTAATTTCTCAAAGATATATCCTTAGGGAAAAGTGTTGAAGACTTAAAAAGTACCCTTTATAACCTATAAAAAGGATCCTCTTTGAAATAAAGACCCTTTGGGGAAATTGTTTTAGACAAATGTCTAAAATAATTCCTAACACTTGAATAAAAATTCTGAAACACAAATCTCAAAGAATTCCAACACTTAGCCAAATAAAGTGGGACAAAACCCTCTAAATAATAAAGCCTTGTATAGTTTTTGTAGGCTTTGTGTGGATCACTATCTCTAAAGGAAATCTTGGTGCTATACTTAGCCAAAATTTAGAAAGTCTAAAATTAGGTCTTTCATTAGATCTATTCCTATAACTACTCAGTACCATAAAAACCTACCTAGATCCCTTCACTTGGAATGTTGAGCATACTCATAGCCACTTGATCCATTCATCAAATGGGACCCTATTCATATATTCAAACCAAGTAGAACCTTGGTATGTGGGCCAAAATTTCCAACACTTAATACATGGTTTGAAAAAATATCATATAATATGGACCATTTAAAATATATATTGGAGATGATAAACAATGAAAAACTTACCAAATACCACAAATATCACTACAAGTTTCTGAAATTTCTCATTTTTGTAAGAGGTCCACTACCAATGTTTTTCTTCTATATCCAAGATTGTCAAGAATGACTATCAACTAAATGAAAAATCTTATTATTTAATTTCAAAATAAAGTTATCATAAATTCTACATGACATAATCACATTGGTTTACAAGTTTTACTAGTAGTTACACCACCAACCAAATTATCCCTTTAGCATTTTGACAAATTATACTAAATTCCTTTTTGATGGTGCATGTACTTCTACATTTAAATGCTATAAATTACATAAGCTTTAAAAAATCCCTGATCTATTTGGCATATCACTGAACATTAAATTCACACCACTTACCATCTATAAATATTCTAAACCAATTCTTCAAACCCATAGTCAATATTAAACACTTAGTCACCTAGGTTATATTCTACCACCCTAGGTTCATTACCACTTCACATAAGTTGGATAATATTTAATCCATTAACATTATCACCTTTTTGTCTAAAGATACTTGCCCCTTAATATTGATTATAACATACATTCACAAGTCCTTAACAATTAACCTTAGATATAAGGTTATAATCATTAGGTTCTAATAGAAATAAAACCTTAAAACACTATAACTTTATTCAATATAAATAATGTCAACTTATATTCAAACATTAAGAGAATTTAAAATAGATTTTGTCAATCAAAATGTACATCTAACCATTACTAATTACAACCTTAATCACAAATTTTATCAATAGAATTATTCTCATATGATCAATAACTATTTATATGCCACTTCCTGTATATGATTATTTTTTATTAAATCCATTAAATGCTTTCAAAACCACTAAAAATGTAGAGTAATAATTTCATTAAATGCAAAAATTATAATAAAAAATTGTGATGATAATTCATATTAAAATATTGTAATGAAATAGGATTCCCACTTAGTAGTTTTAAATGTTATGATAAAGTCATCAATATGACATAATGATTTCAAAACTTTTGGCTTTAAAAAAAATGAAAAAGAGGGGTTATAAAAAATATTCTCAAGAAATGTTAAAGCTTATAAACAATATACAAGGCGTAAACGTTGAAATTATGGAGGATTTATAGCCTCAACACCTAGATTATAAACCTTTTATACATTTATAAGAGTCTTTTAGGGATTAAAATAGCTGATTGTAAGCTTGCAGGGTAGAAGGTAAGGTAAAATCAAGTCTTCAAGCATGAAAATGCATGATTATGAAACTTCTCAGGGACTTGTTATGGTTAAATATAAAGTGAACCACCTCTTCAAGAGGCCTTTACAATAAATTCAAAATTAATTTTAGTCAGTTCATGCTTCTATAAACTATTTAGCATTACTATGGATGGAGTAAGCGGTCATAAAGAGGATGAAGGATGTATGGAGGAATTAAAAATTTCCCCTAGAGATGTGTAACTTACGCCATAGAGAGTTAGTCATGAAATTTGAATTATAAGGCTCTAAATGAGCATTTAAAATCCATTTTTGAGTCACACATTCAACAAGCATGATAGTCATTTCAAGTCAACTTGAGCTAAATCATCCCTAGAATGAATCCATGAAAAAATGTCAAATTAAGGTAGATAAGGTAGGAATTTTCAAAGAATATAAAAACCTTGAAGGACTACATACATCATCCACAAGCCTCCTAAAGGAAAAAAATATTAAATAATAACATCTCCTCTGCCAATATTCCTTGGAGATCTTCATAGTTTAGGCCTAATGTGTTGGAGAGATCTTATTGGCCCCATTTTCCTTATCTCTTATCTTGTATATGATGGATTGATGGAGTAAGAGAAGCATTCATGAGGTATTCTAGTGATATATTCTTCTCTCTCATGTTTATTTCTTATATTTAAGGCTATTAAAAGCTTTTGCATCATTCCTCCTCTTAGGTATGACAAAAATCTACTCATTTTGAGTCTTGTAATGATATATCGATGCCTTAGAATAAATAAACTAACAAATTTGTATTCTATAAGTACTTGCATCTTATGTGTATTTCATGAATTTATTGATATTTACTTGTATAAAATTATTTTCTCTTAAATTCTTGTCCAAATTTCCTTCACTTTTGTATTATAATACCATCTTCTATAGGTTATATACTATGTATTAACAAATGTATGTATAAATTAAATGTTAAAAGTCAACACTATAGAATTTTTCAATGTGGATGATGAACCCTTATAGTTTTATTTTTGAGTTTCATACCTATATAAAAAACACTTATGCAAGAGAGGTTTGATTTTAATATTATGTATGAAAATTATCATCCCTTATAGGTTCCCATGTGATGTTAGATTGAGTGGAAGAGATATTTAGACTTGATGCATCAACTATTTTCTTGTTTAAGTTATTATTCTTCCCTTTTGGATGACCACAAACCATATCCTCAACTATAAATAGTTATTTTTAGCTTGTTTTACACCTAAAACTAATCTTAAATTAAGTGCATGTAGTTTAGAAAGGAATTTAGCCTTCTCTAGAGGTTCATACCAAGGATACAAGGTCCCATAGCTTGGTTATGACTCCGTTATTTAAATTTATCAATTGATTAATAAAATGGGTGAAATATTTAAGTGATAATAGTTTTGTCATTCTCAGTGGGACAAAGCTCCATAAGATTGAAGAATTTAGCTAAGGACTTGGTGTTGTTCCTTAGCAGGATACAATATTAAAGACACTTCAAATGCACTTGGTGACTCCAAATATTTATAATTCCATATTAGTCCTATAATTTCATGCCAAAGGAATAAGGGATTATACAAGAGGTATTAGTTTTTATTTTGTTGAATTATCTTTATCTCCCAGAATAAGAAGAGCCTCATAATCAACGTGTCCTAAAAGAAAAAATAGAGGTTATTAAAAGCCTTCTCTAAGGGTTCAATATATGCCCCCTTTTGGTATATTTAATAGACCAAGAGGGAGGATGAATCTTTTTATTCATATGGCATCATGAATACATTATTTTTTTGATGCCTTTGATAGAGGTATTCCCTTGGCCCTTGAACAACATGATGATATCCCAATTGTATCTCTAAAAAGGATCCCTTATTTCATTTGTGAGAATAATAACACTATAATGGAACACATAAAATACATTGAAAACATATGTTCAGTCCATAACATCACTCAAGACAATATAACTATGAGATTCCTTGCTACATACTTGAAAGGAAAGAATCTTCAATGGTATAAAGGGTTTCAGCCTAGAATAATGCATATCTGGGATGAGTTGGGAGAGAGAATTTTCCAATAATTTTAAGAAAAGAGTGATCATATTTCTCTTATAAATAATCTCACTACCATCAAGATAATTCCTTATGAATATATGGTGAACTTTAACTTTAGGTTCCAAATAAATTGTGATAAAATCCCACCCTTGATGAAACCCACTTTAAATAGTACATTATTGTACTATTTGAGGTCTCTAAATAGTGACATTGCTATCATGGTGCATTACATAGGAGGTACCATGTTACCATTTGTATATGAAATTTATATAAGGGATTAAAATAACCTAATTCAATATGGAAAAAATTCTCTTAGACCTCCAATTCCCTTTTATCTTAAACCTCTACCCATTCAGCCTAATTTGTCACCCACTCCTATAGAATCCATCTATCAAATTATGTACATTTTCCCTCCTAATGAGATACATGAAGTCAAGACATTGTTATAATACTTTAGGAATCAATTGTTATACCCAAATAAATAGAAACAAGCTCAGTATATCAAACCATAACAACATTTGAATCAACCATATCAACATTTCAATCAACCATATAATCATCATAATTAACCTTATAAAGGTAATTCACAAGCTCAAGGATAAATTACACATTCTAATCCCTTTAATAATTAAAATCCTAATGATGTTATAACCTCAAAATCAATTATACCTATGTAAAATAACCTAGTTTAAAAGTATGTTTTTTTATATCTTTGTGATCATCCTCAAAACCAACCACATATCCAAATAGAGTGATAAATAAAGCCTTGATGGTTCAAAGTGTGTCACTTTCTAAATGGAAATAAAGTGAGCCATATTTAAAAGGAGATGAAATGCATGAATAAGAAAAATTTAAAGGTGAAGCTACTATTTTGAACTAGAAAGAGAGTGACTTTTATGCCATGAATTCAAATGAATCACCCAGTAAAGGAAGCACTCTAGTAGTTTACAACCTAAGGTTTAATAAAATAGTAATGAAGGTAGATCCATATTCATCAATTGGTCAAGTTCATACATCCCAAGGTCCTCATGAAGTACCAAATATAAATAAAATATTAGGAAAGTGAAAGCACAAAAAAATTAGGTTGTTAAAAAGAAAACTAAACTTATAATTACCCAATATCAAAGAGAAGAGACTGTTATTCCAAATTTGTAGTGAAAAGGAGGAAAATCCCCTTCAACATAGTTAATAAAATGAAGAGAATGAACATAAATTTCATTATTTTGGTGGTTATTTTCATTCTCGATCAAAGAGACTTATTGAAAGAGGCATTAAGTACTTTGGTCATATAAATAAATCATGTATAGTAGCTACTCTAACCAACTTATGCCAACCAAAAGATGGATATGGTGGCAAGATCAATAAACCACCTCCATTCTACATTGCCTTGACTATTGGTAAACACCTTATAAATATTTGTATGATTGATTAAAGTGAAATTAGCTTAGTTATGCCTAAAAATATTATTGACATGTTGGGTTTAGAATACACTATAATCATAAAAGGAGTTATCTAGTTCAATGGTATATTTTTTAGAACTATTGGTATCATTAAGAACTTTAACCTTACCCTACATGTTTGCCCAAGTATCTCTATCTCTATATATGTTTTAGTCATAGGCCTACCTCCATACTTTTTTAAATTCCTTTCTAGGGACTTAAATACAAATATGGGTGGGTATCTATCCTCATATTAGTTACATATGTTGCTTAATACTATGTATGGTACCAAATTAACTATCAAATTTGAACCCATTTTTAGAGCCACATTGACCTATATTATCCTAGTCCAGTCCCCATGAATTTTACCATGTATGATTATGAGGAGATTGTTGTAATTCATGATACTACCAAACATTTGAATGAGGTTCTAAATATCTTACTTGATGAGTAGGAAAATGAGCACTATGATTTTGATGCATATGCTCATATGGAGAATACAGGATTGGGTAGCTATTGGATCCTTGAAGAAGACTCTATTCTATAAATTATTATGAGTTCATAAGAAGATATTTTAGGTACATTGTATCAATTTTTTTATGGTTAAAATATCATATATGGTGATGGTATATGTATTATTTTGATATCCCCTCAAAGGAGAAGTATTTTTTCTCATATAGGATATAGTTTAGTTGTACTAATGATGTATCTAAATATTAGGCATTGATCTAAGGTCTCCAGTTAGAATATAAAAGAGGAATAAAGATGCTTAAAGTTTTTGGTGATAGTGAAATAGTTTTAAAATAAGTTAGAGGCTAAAATATAGTCAAGAACAACCTATTAATGGCCTAAAAACATAGGGTGTAGGATATCATTAAATGTTTTGATGCCTTTGACATTTATTTATACCTAAAACATAAAATGTTGATGTTAATAAGCTTCATACTATGGAATCTCAATACAATATTCCCTATGATGTTATGAAAGATTTAAATCATCTTTTCAAGATGGTGGTTAGGCTTATAGTCCCTTAGAATAACATTAGTTTGAAAGTGATTGATAATGATGATAAAATCATCAAATTTACGTAAGAGGATGTAGAATTCTTAGCCAAAAACTAACATAGGATTCAAGAGAATTATGAGGATAAAATTATTTATCTAAAAAGTAAAAATTTACCTAAGGGATTGGTCACTTTATAAATCATGTTTAATTTAAATGATTAGCTCAAAAGTGATAAAAAGAACATGATAATCAAGGATGAGAACTATGAACCAGTTTCCATCTCCAATGAAACACTTTTAAAATATGGTAAGGTATGCACTCAATATAAAAAATAGAATTTTATTGGTCTTTATAGAAGATAAGATTTTATATTTTATTGGAGTTACCAATACCTTAGAGTCTTTGATCTAAACATTGACCAACACACCATTAAACTAGACCCTAATTCAAAACTACTTACATTAAAGCAAATAAAAATTAACCCCAAGCTTGAACCTTTGATGAGAAAAGCACGAAATAAAATCATAGAAAACAACATCATATACCCTCTTAAGCATTCCTCATGGGTTATCAACCTAGTCCCAATTAGAAATAAAAATAGGGAGATTAGGCTATGTGTTGAATTTAGGGACTTTAATATAGCATACCTTAAAGATAATTACCACCTTCCACATATGGATCAGATCCTTCACAACATAGTAGGAGATGATAATATTGTTTAAATAATGTTTTCAATTCAAAATAGGGTTTACCACCAAATGGGTTACCATTTCTTACAAGAAGATGCCTTTTGAGTTGACCAATGCTACTTCAACCTTCCAAAGGGCCATAGATATGGAATTTAGTGGAATCATAAATTATATGATTATTATATATTTAGATGATATAATTATTTTTTACAACCATTTAGTTGATCACTTGGACCACTTGAGTCAAGTCTCTGACATGTGTAGAGGGTTTGGGGTATCTTTGAACCCAAACAAATTTGTGTTTTCTATCCATGAAGATATGTTATTAGGGTATGATGTTTCCAAATATGGCCTTGAAATTGATCTTTAAATGGTGGAATAAATCTTGTCTCTTTAAATTCCAAGTCATAATAAGGGTCTACAAAGCTTTTTGTGTAAGATCAACTTTGTAATAAGGTTCATCCCAAACATTGCTACTTTGGTTAAGCCTTTCCTCTAGAAGAATACCAATTTTAGATAGTCAAGAGAAGGTAAGGACGATTTTGAATCAATCAAAAGATAAATTTATAAATCCCCTACACTCATGAATCCATGATATGATTAATATTTTATTCTTTATGATTTTGGGTGGAATGAGATTAAATAAACCATATTAGTGTAGGAAAATAATGATCTAATGGAGCTTCCCATTACATTTTTCAATCAAACACTTAAAAATTATGATCTAAATTATGGTTTTGTGGAAAAATAGTCTTTATTATCATAATATCCCTTAAAATTTTAGACACATTCTCTCTAATAAAAAATAAAATTGATTGTTTCACACTCAAGTGTGAAAGAGTTCTTGTTGAACAAGGATATCAGTGAAAAGAGAGCTAGTAGGATAACTAAAGTCATAGAGTATGACATTGACATCAAGGTCACCGATATTGTGAGAGGAAAAGGACAATGTGAATAGATACTAGTGGACCTCAAAGCTAATATTTGGGTAATTATTGTGCTAAAATATACCAACCAGTTGATCATGAGCTTCCAAACAACTATACTAAATACATGGTTACCTTCTTTCAAACCGATAATTATCCACATGGCCTCAACAAATATAAAAAGGGGTATTTTAAACTTCAATTGGTTCCATATGTCATTATTGATGGTATATTATTTAGGAAGGATATCAATGGAGTAATTTTGAGATGTATAGAATATAATCAAGGGTATAGAGTGATAGAAGACTTTCATGATGGCTCATTAGGAAGACAATTTTCTCCCAAGGTTACTATTTTTAAAATTATAAGGGATAGTTACCATTAGCCAAATCTATTCAGAGATGCATATACATGTGTTAGAAACTAAAATAAGTTTGGCTTATTTAAAATTAATTAGAATATAGTAACTCTCCCTCTTCATAGAATATAGGTAGAGAAACCTTTCATGCAATGGGGTTTGGACTCCATTGGGATGATTAACCCACATTCAAGTGTTGGTCACAAGTGGGTCTTGACTACCAAAAATTAATTCACAAGGTGTATATAAGTGTTGGTACTAAGGGATGGAACTAAGACTTACATGTTGGACTTCTATTAAGGTATTATAAGTATATTTTGTGTTCTATCTACTATTATATCTAATAGTGCTATGAATTTTGTTGGAACCAAAATCATTGAATGGGAAATCAAGTATGGAATTTATTTGAGCATTTCTTCCAAATATTACCCAAAAAGTAATGTCTTGGTATAATATAAAAAGAAGAACCTAATAATTATCATAAATATCACCATGGAGTAGAACCAAAAAACTTACAATACCAAGAAAAAAACAACATTATGGGATGATATGATAATAACCAAGAGGATTTCTAGTAACTTTCCTTTCAACATGCTAGTCTATGAGAGAGAAGCAAGGTTTCCTTTATCACTTGAATTAATAGTTCTTAATCTCACTTAATAAATGAAATTGATGGAAAATAATGTTTTATATTTTTAAATGATGTCATGTTGATGTCATGGAGGTGTCTTGGTGAGTGGATGAAGTGCCTTGATAGCCTAAGTGATAATGACAAAGTGTGTAATGTGCTTGTCCTAGGATGCTTGAAAGAGGCTCAGTTGATCTTTAGTTTTGGCATGGTTAGAGATGATTAGGGATGAGTATGGTTATTTTAGGATGTGAAAGGGGTAATATAAGTTGTGTGAATGATTTTATTTCATTTGGTTGATCATTATTCTCATCTAGACATTTTGGGTCTAGTGGCAGAAATTTTGAGTAGGTAGTTTGTTGATGTGACCATTGACATGTTTAGATAATTCAGGGGGATTTGTTCATATCGTTATGATAATTTTTTTTAATATATCATATTATATAAATATTAGTTAATATAACTAAGTGTGTCAATATGCAAGTGAAAATTTGGGCTCCTAGGTAGTTTGATAATGTTTTCCCATACTTAGCAAAATTTGTATGAGGTAAGAAAGAGCTGAGTAAGAAGTTTGGTAATGGAATATCTTGCACATGTATAAATTTTAGGACAATTTTATCATATTGGTTTGTTTATTTCTGTTCTTAGTTGATATTTTTTAATTTTTAGGTCATGCAATAAATCACATTAAAATATATGCATGTGCAAAGTTGGCCTTCCAGGTAACTCTTAACATAGTTGGCTCTGTGATAGAAGAAATATAAGTGATCATATTAATGGATTTATTTATCACACATAAAAAATATTTAAGATAGTTTTAATACATGGTTATATTCTACTATGTGAGATCATATGGTCCAAATTTTATATCAGTCATCTAAGCACAACAAAAGTTATTGAGGTGCAAAGTTGGCCTTCCAAGCAGATAACAATGGTCCCCATACTCTATTTTGTATGTTGTTAAAGATTAGGACCAAATTAAAATCCAATGTTTGTCATTTTATCATAAAATATTTATATAAGGGTACATATTGAGTGATTTTTTTTAGGTGTCTAAAGTTTAACAGAGTTAAAGATCAAGCTCCTTACAAAAGGATCAACAGAGCACGTTTGTTCCAAGGTGTTAGGAAGGAATGAGATGAGGACAAGTGTTAAAATTTTAACATTGGTAAAATGTAACGGATAAAGATATAATTATGAGTGTTAATTAATACACATTTATTGAATAATGATTGTTATAGGATAAAGACATAACTGATCTATAGAGATTAATAGTGCACATTAAGTCAATATTGCAAGATTGCATGAGATGAGGTCAACATGATATTTATTTAATATTATAGCCAAGTTAAATTTTTAATAAGATAAATTATGTGCGATTAATCTAAGTATTTAGGATATGAAATGAGGACATGGTGTTCAAATTAAAACTGTGATTGTTTGAATTTAAATATTTGAATTTAACAAAGGAATGACCAATGTCTGGTTTATGAACCATGACTTTTGATCTATGAAGAAATTATTAATGGAATAAAAATAAAAATTGTATATGACTCCAAGGTACATCTATAAATATATATTTATAGTTCTAAAATTTTGTATAGTCAAATTTGTTAAGGTTTAAAGTTAACTATGTTTTCATGTTTGTTATGCAAGTGACTTGAGAAGGATAACTGAGCTTGTGTCGATGTTGTTTTAATGTTTAATGATGACTTAGATATTGGAGAGTAATATAGAGTCCATGGGGATAATTTTTATGGATTTTTTAGGTGTGATTAATATATATTGAGTATGAAAAATGATTAATAAGTTGATTGTGTGTTCTTTCATGGTGTCCTTTTGAACAAGGGTAATGTTTGAGTTGATTGCGCTTGCACAAAAGAGTTAAATGATGACACTAATAATTTGAGGATTAAAAAAGTTCATGTGGAGTTGACCTATGCATTTATAAATGGTCCTATGCTATTTTTTTCTTGATGATGTGATTAATGGGTGAACATGCCTCCATGAGACCTATAAGATCTATAAGAGCCTAATTGAAAGGTGTAACTACTTAAGGATGAACCATGAGTGATATGTCCAACCTATGTGGATGGTATTGAGATATGTATTGATGATATAAATGACTTAAGGGTTAATTCATGCCTATTATCCAACCAACATGGTGATGATCATGAACACTTTATAAATAGTGAAATCAAAGATGGTGATTTATAGAATTGGGAGTGACTTACAAGAGGTGTGCATATGTGATTTGTGAAGTGAAGGAAAGTAAGAGAGACAAATAGATAAGTTGATGAGTATACCAGTTTGAGGACTATATGTATGACCTATGGGTCATGTTTCTTTTGAAAGCATAGTGCTCTTATAGATTGAGTGTAAGCAAAGGTGAAGAGTGATAATCAGAGGTACATCATCGAAGACATCAATTAAAAAGTGGACGTGTTCAAAGATGTTATTGTGGAAGCTCAAAATCTATGGGGGATTACAACCTCCTTGGAAGGTGAAACTTAATAAAGGTCTAGTTGTTATGGAATTTCATCTAGATAGGTATGGTAGCTCCTTGTGGGATTACAATCTCACTAAAATAAGGGCTGGTAGTTCTTTGATTAGTTATAGATAGTCTAAATTTGTTTTTGTTATCATAAGATAATATTCTAATTATAGGTTCCAGTGGGTTTTATCCCCCAAAAGGGTTTCCCACATATGTCATGTGTTATGTGTTTGATCTTGCATGGTCTCTCTTGTTCATTACTATGAATGTTATGTATGCTTCATAAATGTTTATGATAATTATTAAGAGTTTGAAAGGATTGAAATTGGATTTTGAATATATAAGCTCATTGATTCACCCCCCTCTCAGTGATTATACCTCTAACAATTGGTATAATATCAAGTATTTTGGTAAAGGGTTAATATCTTGAAGGTGATCTAAGGTACAATATGGGTATTCATCAAGGAGGATTATCTTCTAAGAAACAATTTATGTTCAATGGATCCAATTATTCTTTCTAGAGTGCAAAGATGAGGACATACATTATGACCCTAGGGTTTGATGTATGACAATCTATTTTAGATGGTTATGTTGTTCCTAATACTCCTCCATTTAATTTTACAAATAAGAATCTATTTGAGAATAATTATAAAGAAATTAATGTCATTACTTATGGTCTTACATATATTATGTTCACCAAGGTAATCCATTGTAAATCTTCTAAAGAGATATGGGATAAAATGGAGATCATTTATGAAGGAGACTCAGAGGTCAATCTTGATAAGTTATTGACTCATAAAAGGAAATTTGAAAGTCTCAAGATGAAAGAAGAAGATTTGGTGGCATCCTTTCTTCAAAGAGTTGATGAGATTTTGAACATAATCAATGGTCTTGGAAAGAAACATGAATAAGATATTGTAGTTCAAAATTCATTAAGGTACCTCTCTCTCAATTTTGATTGTAAAGTATCTAATATAGAATAGAGTCATGATATTACTTAACTAAAGTTAAATGAATTACATGGCATCTTTACTACTTATGAGATGAGGAATATTGATGATATACCATCGAATAAGGAAGAAACATTCAATATAGAGATGAAGCCTAAGAATAATTTCCAAGAAAAAAACCTAAGGAGGATGACATTTGTGATATTGATGAGGATGAACTGATTGCTTTGTTTACAAGGAAATTGAAAATAAATTTAGGAAAGTATAAGGGTAAACTAACCTTCAAATTCTTTAATTATTGAGAGATAGGACATTTTAATATAAAGTTCCCTCATAAGCATGATGTATACCAAGATGAAGAAAAGAAGACATACATGAATGATAAGGTAAAAAAAGGTTTTAGAAAGTATGAAAATAAAAAGAAGTCCTTCAAGAATAATAAGAGTCTCTACACCAATAAATACTATAGTTCATTAGATGAGATTGAAGAAAGTGACTCAAAGTGTGATCATGGAGATGATGGTCATGTTGAAGATTAATCCCTTTCCATGACTGAAGAAGGAAATTACTCACATCAAAAGGAGTCTACTTGGAGAAATTCATATGATGATGAAGATGAGGTGGACTATGAGATTGCATTGATGAATGCCCTTAAAGAACTAAATATTGAGATGAATATTAACAAGAAGATGAAGGTGAAAATTGAAGACTATGTGGAGATATTTAATGTGTATAAAGAAAGATTGAATGAAGACACCAAGGAACATGAAGATATGGTCAAACATCTAAGTTGTCAATTATAATTCCTATCTAAAAGCCCAAAATCTGAATAAGATGAATGTTCAAAGTATATAATTGAAAATGAGTCATTTAAATTTTAGTTATAGAAGACATGGAGTAAGGTGAAGTCATTTATGAGATTTGGAAAGATCTCAAGTGATATAGATAATATTATGAGTGGTCAAAATCATGCTAGTGATAGAAATAGTCTTGGACATGAAGAAGAACAAAGGAATGTAACTCAAGACAAGATGAAGAATAATGTGAAAAATGATAATCATACTTTGAATACAAATGATCAAACAAGAAATGAAGGCACTAGTAGAATGAAGATAAATTAGATCAAATAGCCAAATGCCATTAGGTATGCAAGTTTCAATGGTTAATTTTATATGCATAATCAATTTGAGCATAGAGATAGAGAATGTAAGAGACATATTATAATGAGTTTGTATGGAGCTATGATGGGGTTCATTAGTTAAAAGGTGTGAAAAAATTTAAGTGATTCAACTATCTTGATGTGGGACACTTTGCAAATCATTTTCCACATACAGTGAGTTCTCTCCAAAAGGAGGAGGTTGTTTAATTTGTCATGAAATAGGACAACTTTGAAGTTTCTATCTAAATAAGGTGATAAAAAATATCTTTCCATCAAGGATTATGGTTTGATACAAATATGAACAGAGAGGTCATATTTCTATGTTATAGAAGAAAAGGTCTACAAGTTAGATAGGTCTAATTAGGCTCTTAGAGTGCAAGGAAGAAGGAAAGTCAAATAATGGAAGAAAAAGGTGGTAATTATGAGTCATGATGAGACTATAGGTCAACATAATCTATTTTTTATGGCAGAAAATCCTATATAAGGTGAAAAGTGCCAAGTGCTCTCATTGTCTACTCATGTTGTGAATGAAGACACCAAAATCAAGAAAAATACTAAGGTATTTTTTGAGGCTAGTTATAAGATGTGTATGGATCCAAGAGAAAATCATGCCATTGTTGAGAATGTATAATATAAATAACATCAAATTTTAGTGCCTAGTGATAAGGTTCCTAACTACAAGGTGGATTCTTCTAGTGAAAATGTATGTTATGAATCTATGTTGTGTTTATGTATTATCAGTCCAATCATAGAAGATAATGATAATTTTTTAGTGGATGATCATGTTTCTTCTCTTAATACTAAGAAGAATAAGAAATATAAGCATCAGATGACTAAGGAGGAGAAGGAATATGAGTTATGGGAAACTCCTAGTTTCACATTGTTTTAGGATATTGTGAAGTAGGATGTCTCTACCTATGGTTATTAGGAGATATATTTCTTATGAATAAGAAAGTTTGTGTGCTCAATATTATAATTAAAATATGTAAAAAGACTTATGTTGACCTTAGAAGGTCATTGATTAAGGGGAAGCAACAAGTTCATGAGCTTTCTCTAAAGGTTTTTCATGGAGCTATTGTATAGGGTCGGAATGGGTGTTTCTAGATGGTATAATGAGATTAATGAAATTTAAGTTTGATGAACACAAAGGTATATACACTTCTTTGTGATATTTTACAAGTAGTTTTATGTCTTGATGATCTTGTTTGTGCCAATTAAAATTTTTGAGTGCTCTTGGTTTTTATCATTTTTTTTGTAAGGGTAAGCGGGCCTAAAATGGGTTATAGTAATTCAATGTTCCCAAAGGTATAGAGGGTCTATAAGTTTGTGATGGCTTTATCCAAGTGTGCAATAAGTTTCAAATGTGTGCGTTGACGAGAAGGAAGTTTGTTGACCGTGTTTATTTGAAGATTATATGGTTTTAGGATATGCTAAAAATGTGATTTTAATTATTAATTAAATCATAAGGATTATTATTAGGTTAAATGGGCCAAATGGGTTGTAAAATAATGATTTATAGAGATCTGAAGTTTTATGGATTTCATGTTATTCATGTTTTTGTCAAGATGGAAGCTTAATTGGCAAGTTGGTTTATGAAATAAGTATATTTTATAGGATGATATAGTTAATAAAAATTGGTGTGAGTGAGGGGTCATATGAGAGTGAGATAGGTAAGAATTTTTAGGTCTTGATGGTGTATCTATTAACTTTTTTTATCTCGGCAAGTTATAGGTAAGGTTATAAGGAGACTAGACAGGCCTAGTGTAAAGTAGAGTCATTTTTGCTTAGTTTATCCAAAAGAGAAAGGTATGTAATTTTCAAGGCATGTTCATATTTTGGTTTAGAACATATTTCATATTTTTTGAGTGGCATTAAGTTTTGTTGATGATCATTGTGGTGGCTTAAGAGAGAAGGCTAGTAGCCTCTATGGTGGTTCTTTATGGTGTATGAAGATATGAAGATGCTCAAGAGGTGAAATTACTCATAAATTCTAGTGGAAGTCCATATCAAATGTTTATTGGTGAGTTACATCATACTTATATATTCTTATGTGTTCTCTCTTTATTGGTTGTAGTGCTTGGTTTAAGGATAATTTGGCATGGAACAATAATAAGTTATCAAGACAAGAAGAGGTAGGCTCAAGGTAAGGGGAAGTTTGTATCACATTTATAAGATGGTACTTTCTTTTTGATGGTATTTTCAAGTCCTTAAGATTATTTTGTGCCCACTTCATCATTATATCAAAGGGGGAGAAAGTTCCTATTGTGGGAGTGCTTGAAGAGAGAGAAAGGTGAGCTATATATGATGTGTGATGACATCGATGACAAAGGGGAAATTTTTTAGAGAGTTGTAAATGATTTAATAGTGATGTCATGGAGGTGTCCTAGTTAGTGGATGAATTTCCTTGATATCCTAAGCTATAATGACAAAGTGTGCAATGTGTTTGTCCTAGTATGTTTGAAGGAGGCTTGGTTGATCTTTAGTTTTGGCATGGTTAGAGATGTTTAAGGAGTATGGTGATTTGAGGATGTGAAATGGGTATTATTAGAAGTTTTATATGATTTAATTTCTTTGGTGCATGAGTTTATTTAATTTGGTTGATCATTTTTTTCATCTAAACATTATGGGTCTAGTGGTAGAAATTTTAAGTAGATAGTTTGCTGACATCACCATTGCCATGTGTGGATGAGTCCAGGGGAGATGGTCATATGGTTGTGATCAAATTTTTTCCTAGATCATATGTTCTAAATATTAGTTCATGCAACTAAGTGTGATAAAAGATATGCAAGTGCAAAGTTGGGATATCAGGCATTTTGATAGTGTTTTCCCATACTTAACCAAATTTGCATGAGGCAAGAAAGAGCCAAATAAGCAATTTGGTAACAGAATATCTGACATATGTGGATGTTTAATGAGAATTGTATCATATGGGTTTGTTTAGTTTTGTTATTATTTGATATGAACTAAATTTTAGGTCATGCGATAAAGTGTGTCAAAAGATATGCTTGTGTAAAGTTGGCCTTGACATAGTTGGCTCTATGATAGAAGAAATATGAGTGATAAAATTAATGGAGTTATATATCTCACATGAAAATCATTTAGGTTTAGTTTGACATATTTTTGGATTATTCTATGTGAGGATATCATATGGCCCAAATTTTAGATCATGCATTTAAGTTTAATAAAAGTTATTAAGGTGCAAAGTTAGCCTTCCAAGCAAATAAAAATGGTCCCTATACATAGTCTATTTTGCACTATGGTAAAGATCAGGACTAAATGAATATCCAATGGTTTGTGGGTGATCATAAAATATTAATATAATGGTGCATATTGATAAATATGTTTTCAAGGTGTCCAATGTTTAACATAGTTAAATATTGATCTCCTTATAAAATGATTAATGGAGCATGTTTGTTCCAAGTTATTAGGAAGAAATGAGATCAGGACAAGTGTAAGAATTTTAACACTAGGAAAAGGTAAAGGATAATGATCTAATATAAATTTGGTATTCATACAGATTGATTGAATGATGACCATTATAGGATAAAGAGCTAATTAATCTGTAAAGATCGATGGTGCATGTTGAGTCAATATTGCACAAGAAGAGGTAAACATGTTCTTTGTTTAATAGTATAGCTAAGTTAAACCTTGAATAATATCAATGGTAAATGATTTATATAATTATTTAGGAGAAAAAATGAGTACATGGTGTTCAAAGTTTAAATATGACCATTTGAATTCAAATATTTGAATTTAATAGAGGAATGACTAGTGTCTGGTTTACGAGCCATAACTTTTGATCTATGCAAAATTTGTTCATGGTGTAAAAATAAAAATTATATAGGATTCAAATTTTAATTTTTAAATATATATTTTAAGGTATAAAATTTTTTAAAGTCAAATTTATGAAGGTTCAAAGTTGATTGTGTTTTCATGTTTGTTTTACAAGTGACTCAATAAGGGTAATTGAGCTTGTGTTGATGTTATTTTGATGTTCAATGATGAATTCGATATTAGAGAGTGTTGTAGACTCCATTAGGATAATCTATGTGTATTTTTAAGGTCTGATAAATCTATCTTGAGTATTAATAATGCTTAATAAGTTGACTATGTGTTTGTTTTGGGTGTCCTTTTGAACAAGGATAATGTTTGAATTGATTGAGCTTGCATAGAAGAGCGTAATGATGATGGTAAGAATTTTAGGATGATAAAGGTGTCATTTGGAATGGACCTATATAATTGGAAGTTGTACCATGTTATTTTTTTTAATTGAGGATGTGCTAAATGGGTGATAGGTCTCCATGAGACTTATAAGAGCTACAAGGGCCTAATTGAAAGGTGTAGCTTCTTAAGGATGACCCATGAGTTCTATGGACAACCTATGTTGATGGTATTGAGCTATATATTGATGAGATATATTCCTTAAGGGTTAAATAATTCCTATTGGCTAACCAATACGGTCATTATCATGAATTGTTTATAAATAATGAAGTCAAAGATGTTGATTTCTGGACTTAGGAGTGACTTGCAAGAGGTGTGCATGTGAGAGTTGTGGAGGAAGGAGAATAAGAGTGAATAGTAGATGAGTTTATGAGTATAGTATTTTGAGGATTTTATATATGACTTGTAGGTTATGTCTCTATTTACATAATAATGATCTTGTAGATTGAGTGTGAGCAAAGGTGAATAGTGATAATTAGAGGTCCATCATTAGGTGTTGAAGACATTAGTTAAAATGTGGATGTGTTCATAGGTGTTATTGTGGTAGATCAACATATTAGGGGATTTTTAGATTCCTTTCAATGTGAAACTTGATAAAATTCTAGTTGTTGTGGTAGATCAACTAGATAGGTGTGGTAGCTCATTATGGGATTGTAGTCTCACTAAAATAAGGGATGGTAGTTCCTTGATTAGTTGTAATTGGTATAAATTAGTTATTTTTATCATATTATAATAGTCCAATTGCATGGTCAAGTGGGTTTTATCCTCCAAGAGGGTTTCCCACATATGTCTTTTGTTATGTGCTTGAACTTTTATTGTCTCTCTTGTTCATTGCTATGAATGTTGTGTATGCTTCATAAATGCTTCTAATAATTGATTAAGAGTTTTAAAGGATTGAAATTGGAGTTAAAATATCTAGTCTCAATGATTCAACCCCATCTTATTGAATGTACCTCTAAAAAATAATTCCTTGATAGTGAGACTAGTAGAGTTGATGGAGTTAGAGGAAGTAAGGAACCATGCAATGCATAACATGGAGTTTCATCAAGCTCAAATGAATAGGACATTTGATAAGTGTTTCAGAGAATGAGATATAGTATTTAAATGGGATTAATACAAGGAAAAGGCTAGAAAACAAACAAATTTTATGTCATATAGAGTGGTCCCTATATCATAACCAACTGTAAGTAAGCCAATGATCTTTAGCTCTTAAAGCTGAATGGAGAGGAGTTACACATCCCATTTAATAGCATCCATCTCAAGCATTTTTATTGAAGTCATTTTCAAACCTTTGTACATAGTATTCTAGTTTTTTTCTTCTTCCAAATGTTCTTGCACATTATTTATTGAAGTAGTGTAGTGGTTTTCCATTCCTCTATGCGTTATTAGACATATGTTGTTGCCCTTTGGTTATTTGTTGTGTGTTTTTGAGTAATTTTCTAGTTCAATCAAGGGATGGTATAGAATTTTTCATCCATGGTTTCACATTCATAATATTTTTTATTGAATCATATGTGATTCCTATTCTTAATAGATGCTTAATTCTACTTTATTCTTGCTTAATAGGAAAACAACCCACAAAAGTAACTATAATGTTGACTATTCAAGTCACCTTTATCTATTGGCATGTGATATGTATGTAATATAGCATTTGTCTTACTATATTCAATTAAGTATTTTTAGATTGACACTTTAATGATGATTATGTTGGCCTAAAGACAAGTATGGTAAAGCCAATAATATTCCTTGAGATTTTGTTTCATTGAATGAGGTCTATCAATAATTTATTGAGTTAATGGGTTGGAATTAGTCTTTTAAGGCTTATTAAGGTGGTTTTAAAATAATAATATGTGATAAAAGTATTATGTAAGGAATTTTTAACCATTTCAAGTCATAATTTTATGCATAAAGGCATTTTAACTACCTCTCAATGCAAAATATTACCAAAAGCCCTAATAGGCATTCTTAAGTCCTAAGGTCACATTGGCCTAATGAAGACCTATTTAATTATTAGAGACATGAAAATGGTTTTAAAGGGTAAAATACATAAAAATAGTATTAAAATAATTATTTAGTGTCATATTATCCTTATATAGGTCTCTTCAATCACTTTTCATAATGGAATAGAGTGTAAGTGTCTAAAAAGGCATTGATGAGGTTATTGTAGGATTAAAGGGTATTAAGTCACTCATTAGAGTCATCTTAGATGGGGTGAGACATTTTAAAAATTTTCATACAAGTCATTTAAAAGTTTTAAACTCCTTCATAGTCTCTCAAGTTTGTAAATATGGTTTAAGAGTGCATTTTATTTAGTTATTTCCCTCCACTCCTAATCCTTGGTGGACTTTTCCAATCTCCAACATGGGAGGACAACATTCAAACCATGGCCAAACTATTACCTATCTTTGAGATATTATCATGGAATTCATACTATTTAAAAGATTAAGGAGCATTAATATGGGTTTGAATGTCTTAAAAAATTTTAGGACCTTTTTAGAAGTAAGGAACATAGATGATGAGGTCTTCCCCAAGATTTAATACATGTTTCTAAATTCCTTGAAGTTTTCAAAAGGAAATGAGCTTTGAAAAAAATATAAGAAAATAAAATATTTTAGGTATTCAAGGTTTTTTAGGAAATTTTATATTAAAAGGGAGATATTATAGGTTTTTATTTAAGAACAAATGCATATTATATATATTCTTGAGGTTTTCAATGAGGATATTTTGTATTACAAGATAAAAGTACCTAGTTGTAATTTTTTTTATACCTCCATTATTTTTAATGTTTTAGGATATAGATATATTCATACCAAACCTAAAAATTAGTATTATCATGTTATATATCTTTCATATTATAAAAATCCTTCATATAAACCATAAATAGAGAATAAATGGAATTCAAGCTCATTGTCAAAAGTTGCAAGCTTATTTTAAAAGTGAATGGTTTAAAAAAAGTTTGGGATGGGATTTTTATGATATTAATAAACTTAATCATGGTATTTATATGCATTAATAACTAATAAAGCACATGGATTCAACCTACAATCCTATAGACCTAAGTGCATGAAAGTTGTAAAGTTTTAATAAAATAAGCTTGTTATTTTATTATTCCCTTTATGAATAGGATGTTTTAGGGTTTGAAATATGTAAAATAAGGTCCTAAATATATTACAATAATTTTTTAATCTTGTGAAGTGAAAAATATTAAATTTCTATTGTGTATAAGGAAAAAGGCAAGTCTGTACCTAAATTACAGGTCAAAAACTAGGAAAGAAAGTTTTGTAAAACCATATATTGATGGTTTAAAGCATAAATAAAAATAAAAGGGTTGGATATAGTGTCAAATATATCATCCATAAATATTTTAATTCTTTAAAACATTTCACACAATCCTTCAAACTAAATTGAAAAAATTTGTAAGGATTTCTTCCAAGAAACATTCACATTTTATATTTATCCTATAGGTGCATGGATTGAAAAATGTACTAGGGGAATTCAATGGGTTTTTAATATTTTTATATATTTTTATATTGATAAAGGAGGTAATAATCATGTCATTTCATCAAGAATATTGTGGGTAGTCTAAAACCTTACTAGAGCCCTAAAGCCTGTGATTGTGTTTTTGACATTTTTTTATCTTGTTCAAATAGGAAACATTATGGTTGAGGACCTAAGAGTGATGTAAATACATATATAGGTATGTTTTTAAGTTTTTCATAGTTATGTTATCAAAGAGAAAGCTTCACCAAAACATAAATATTCTCTAAAGAGCTAAAAAGTATGTAGGAATCCATAGGGATTGAAATATTTCAATGGAAATGAGGCAAGTATTAAAGCCTAAAAACCTTTACGAGACATTTAATGAGACTCATATTATCTTTCATGAAAATAATAATGAATACAAAGATCAAAATACTTGATTAATAGGCCTACAACATGTTTTATGGTCTCATGACTCTATTTGAAGGTTGCAATATAGATGTTTATGAGGTCTTAATCCTTCAAGGGTAGATAGATTCATAGGATTATCAATATATTTTTAATTTATTATTGTAGGTTTAAAAGCACAAATAAATCCCCTATTGAGCCAAGTGAATCCTACAAGTTTGTCTAATAAGCTTCGTGATTAACAAAGAGTGAATGTAAGGTTAATGATTCAATTACAAGTAGAATTGGTAAATTTACAAGGTTGTAGGATTATAAAGGGAGGTTTTGAACAAAAAAATACAACTACAACCCTATTATAAAGATTTTGTGGATAATCAAACATGGTCAGAAACATGGGAGGCATAAAACATGGTTTAGTAAGTGGAATTAGGGTTCTCAATATTATAAACTCCTTTTATAGATCTACAAATTTTTAAAAGGCTTCAAGCACCCACTTTTAGGTCTATTATAATTTTGAAGTCTCAAGGTGATATGACTTATTCAATGGGAAATGGAAGGTTTTATGGGTATCAAGAATTTGCAAGACCTATAGGCTTGTCAATGAAAATGGTGAGTTCCAAGCATGGTGGAAATTTTTATAGGCCTACCAGTGTAGGTTTTACATTTAAAATGTGATAGAATAGGTGTGTATATCTTCCTACAAGTTTAAACACACTTTTACGTACCATCCAAATCCATCGATAGGATGCAAATTAAAATAATGAAGGTTGTATGTAAAATTAATAGTGTCATAACTAAGAGATATGTTTGCAAGTTTTTCAAAGGAATTTCATGAGGTTGAAGAAAATGGAAGGGGTTCTCAAGCATACCTATAGGCCTTAAGATAGATAAACAAGTTCTCTAACTTCTATTAAATAAGAGAACCTTAAAAAGTGTAAGAAATATAGATAAAGTTATATATATAGCTTTGGAACAATGTTTAAACCATTAAGAGAGTATCAAGCTTAAGGAATATCCTATAGGTTTATTATTTTCAAACTCTAAATATCTCAAGGTTTAGTCATGGTTTAAATTTTGCATTTATTTTCTAGGAAAGGCAAGTCTGCAAGTAGAAAGTTAATGTTTTGGATGACCTCTAAGTGAGTTTCATGGGCTATAAACATATTTATATATTTTAAAAGTCATGTTCTTTAAATACATGAATATTTAAACATCCCTAAGACTATCACCATTATGGAGTCAAATTTGTAACCCTGGATGATAGATTTGAAGGAATTTCAAGGTTTATGGAAAATCTTTGAAGGTTTTCATGATCAAATAGGTCTACCAAATGTTCACATGATCCTCAAACCTCCTTCAAATCTTGAAATGGCCTTACAAGAACAATATGATGGCTATTTATAGTGAAACTAAAATTTTTAAGATATTCCTTGACACCTACAGGTTTTCTAATGAAAATAATGAAATTTCAAGCATGTTGTTAGAGTGAAACCAAACTACATGCCTATATAAATAAGTTTCAAGATTATTGAAAAGTTTTGGAAGACTATATGACTAATAAGTGTGGACAAAAAAGATGTTAAAGATTATAAGTAATCTATGAGGCCTAAAAATCAAAGAGATGAAGATTTTATGATCTCAAAACCTAGCTTATAGACTTGATATAGGTTTCTAAGAGTATTTAAGGGATGTAAAGAGATAGTAAGAGTATTTAAGGGATGCAAGGTATAAGATAAGGAAAAATGGAGCCTTCAAGCATGAAAAGGCATGTTTTTTAAATTTATAAATGAGTTCTCATGGGAAAATATCAAGTGAAATAGCTTCTTAACCTCTCTAAGAGGCCTTTACCTAAACTTCAAGACAAATTTCAATTAGTACATGCTTCTATAATCTATCTTATACTAGTACTATGGATGAAATAAGTGGTCATAAAGAGAATGAATGAGATATGGGGGTGTTAAAAACTACTCCTAGAGATGTATAAATTATTCCATGGAATGGTAGTCATGGAAAGTTAATCCCAATGATCTAAATGAGAATTTGAAATCCAGTTTCAAGTCAAACTTTCAACAAGTATTATAGTCATGCCAAGTCAACTTGAGCTAGATCCTCTCTATCATGCATGTATGAGGAGATGGATAAGTTAATATATTTAAGACAAGTTTTCCAAGAATATAGTAACATTGAAGGAGCACATACATCATACAAAATCCTCCCAAAGGACAAAAATAACAAATAATAAGGTAACCTCTTACACCACTATGCCAATCTTCCTTGGATATATTCATGAAGCAAGCTTTATTCATTTTAAAGAGCTAAATGACCCAATTTTTTCTTGTCTTATCTCTTGTATAGGATGTACTGATAGAGTAACATCAAAATTGATGGGTATTTTAGTGCTCTCTTCTTCTTTCTCATCTCTATTTCTTATATATAGGGATGAAAAAGGCTTTTCCATCATTCCTCCTCTTAGGTATGACATAAATATACTCATTTTGAGTCTTTTAATGTTGGATTGATGCCTTGAAATCAATAAAATACTAAATTTTCCTTCTTCAAATACTTTCATCTTATGTGTATTTCATGAATTTATTGATATTTAGTTGTATAAAATCTTTTTATCTTGATTTTTTGTCCAAATTTCCTTCACCTATATGCAATAATACCATTTTATACATGTTATATATAATGTATTATTAGACTTAGGTAGGAATTAATTGTGAAATATTACCATTCTATCCTTTTTAGAGGTGGATGATGACCGCTCCAAATTTTATTTTGAGTTTCATTCCTCTATAAAAAAACACTTTTGCATGTGGGTTCTACTTGAAGATTGTGTATAAAAATTATTGATCCTTATAGGTTCTCTTAAATTGTTAGAGTGAGTGGAGGAGATATATATAGTTGGTATATGTATTAATTATGCCAAAATAATTCATCAATGATATTAAATAGTGCATAAATTAATGAAATAAGAAAATATATTACCTCTCAAGGTGCAAACCACAAATAAAACAAGAATTTTAAAGTAGGAAACTGAATGTATTATAAAAAAATACACATAATATAATAATAAGTCTTGTCACCAAAATTTACAAAATTACAATTTTAAAGTAAGATCAATTTGATTAGGAGAGAGAGAGAGAGAGAGAGAGAGAGAGAGAGAGAGAGAGAGAGAGAGAGAGAGAGAGAGAGAGAGAGAGAGAGAGAGAGAGAGAGAGAGAGAGAGAGAGAGAGAGAGGAAATTAGGAGAGTAAATATTTTTTAATAGAGTAAGAAGAAGACTTTGGGAGTTACAAGGAATCCCATGATTACCTTACAAACCTCCTTTATGTGTGCCACTTGTGACCTATTCCTTTATAGAGTGAAGGGAAGTATGTTCCAAGTGGGGGAAATTATTACTTATTCAAGTAACTAACAAAACCTAAAATTTAACAAAGACGTAAGTAAAACCTTATGAAATCTAGATTTATGTGAATTGATAATTCACATAAATAAAAACTTACACACATATAAAGAAAACTTATGATTAATAAATTATCTTAAATAAAGGGTAATATTAACACTCCCCTTTAAAATTTATTTAGGGGTTTAAAAAAAACAAGAAGGGAGGAAACATTACTACTCTCCCCTTTGATGATAAATTCCTTCAATCTTAGAATATTACAAAAGATTACAAAATTTTCTTTACATAATGGATTAGTGAAAATATTAGCCATTTGCTCAAGAGTAGGACATAAAGAGAGAATAATTTTATTGTATTTAATAATTTAATATTTAAATTGATGTTTAAGATCAATATGCTTGGACCTTTCATGTAAAATTGGATTGTTTCTATGGTGATGGCACTTTGATTATCACCAAAAATTAGAATAACTAAAGATTGAGGGTGGCCCAAATATGAAAGAAGTATTTGAAGCCAAATAAATTTATTTGAAACATGATTACAATATTTATACTCCACTTATGTGGAAGATAGAGTCATGATATTTTGACTTTTACTATATGATGAAATTGTGCCAGAACCCAAAGAAAAAAATTAACCACTTGTGGATCTACAATCATTATGATCACCAACACAATAAAAATTAAAATAACGTACCAAATATAAATTATTATTTGAGGTATATTTAATTCCAAAAGTTAGAATACCTTTAATATAATTAAGAATTATTTTATCAACTTAAATATGAGTAGCTAGAGGTTTAGACATAAAATGAGAAAGTAATCCAACAGAAAAGGTAATATCATGATAGGTATGAGGAAGATAATTAAAACTACCAACTAATTGTGTATATAAAAGTTGGATCAATATTTTTATTTTTTAGGTTAATAATAAATAATTAAACTATTAATACCAATTATACTAAGTCATCAATATACAAAATATTGATAACTATGCCATTTGGAGTTTTTTTGACAAAAATATTAGGATCATTAGAACTATGAGTAAAGCCTTGAGTAATGAAAAATTGATAAATTTTAGGGTATTGATGAGGCCACAAATTTCTCTATTTTTTAAGCCTCATCCATACCTATTATATATCTTTTTCTATGTAAATCCTCAGAACCATCCATGACTCTACAAATGATTGAATGGATTTATGATTTTGTGTGTTCATTGATATATATATATATATATATATATATATATATATATATATATATATATATATATATATATATATATATATATATATATATATATATATATATATATATATATATATGTTATGAATTATTGATGCTTTTTCCTTGACTAGATTATAATTTTGTAACTTAATTTAACAAGCATTTAAAGGATAATGTAAGGCTACATGATCTCATTTGGCCACAACACTTATTGGCTGCCCACAACAACTGTAGGCTCCACCTAAAGGCTACTTATAGCCATTATAGAGAACTCATAGGAATTTTAGGCTTCACATATAGGTTTCCCAAAACCAATGTATAAAACAAAGATATTATTATGATTAGATCTTAAAGACACATCTAGTTATCTTGGTAACCAAATGGATGATTGGAAAGGATCATAGATATTACACAGACTCCTTACATACAAGGAAATTTAGATGTGCTTCCAAAGATGAGAAAGACAAGGAAAATAGGAAGGAGATAAAAAGAAATAAAATAAAAGAATATTATACCTTATCCTTAACCCATTCAAGCCTAAAATAAATAACTTTGATTACTAACCACTTGAAGGTTGACTAGGGTAGTTTCTAAAGTATTTGTATTTTTCCTATTTTGGTGTCTTTGGTTAGAAGCTAATAAATTGCCTTATGTATTTGATGGCATAAACTAGATCAGATTAGGAAGGAGTGAGTTAAAATTATATATTAAATAGTTAATAGAACTATAGAAGTCATTACATCGTAATATTCTATATAAATCTTTAATTGCTATAGATTTGAGTAATGAGAAAGTTGATTATGTAAGAAGATTTTGAAAATCTCTTGGAAAAGGATTCGAACTTAGTTCTGAATGAGGAAGGGCCCCTTCAAAAGGAGTTGTAGTGAAGATCCTGACCCTCCTTAGTTAAGAGTGTGTAAGTATATTTCATTATTAATCTAATTATATAAAGTGTGATGCATGTGTGATTTATAAGTGTGAAGTATTTTTGTATTTCTATCATAATAGTTTCATAATATAACTATTTGGTGAATTCAACATAAGTTTATTATACTACAACTAGTAAAGCAAGCTAATTTATAAATCAGGAATGCATATATACTTATGACATACTTTAAAAGTGTACACACCATAGGTTGATAATTAATGTTAATCAGACTCAAAAAATTGGTATTCACTAGGTAATTAGTCTTTAAAACAAGTACCATTATCTAGGAGATTGTTTCAAACCATAAATGGCTTTGTTTAATTTGTAAACAATATTTTAATTATCTTTATTATTAAAACCAAGGGGTTAATACATAAAAATTTATTTATAAAATTCACCATCTAATAAATAACTCTTAACATCCATGTTATAACTAAGCTAATTCATGTGAATAGAGAAAACTAAAATAACTTTAATAGTGATCATCTTAGATATAGGTGCAAAAGTTTCATTATAGTCAATTCCTTCAACTTGAGAAAAACCTCTAGGGAATAGTCTATATTTATGGTTTTCAAATTAATTATCAAAATTAAACTTAGTTTTAAACAACCATTTACAACTTACCAAATGATGTCTTTTAGGGTGAAGGACCAAGTCCCAAGTGATATTAGAAATCAAAGAGTTGTATTCATCATGCATTGATTTTTTCCAATGAGGGTGACCTTGATCTTGTTTTAGTGTTTATGGATCATTTTTGTTCATAATTTTAGACATAAAATTATAATTACAATATTTTTGCTTAGTTCTACGAGTATTATTAAGATCTACATCAATTCCAAAAGCTTCTAAAGTAGTCTTGGCCCACCTAGGCATAAATTTTGGTGGAAAAAGACTACAATAAGGAGGAGGAACTTTAGGAAAAACATAATTATCCATAACATCATTACGATAATTAATTTATTCAAAAATAAAATAATCATAAATTATATCAAGATATTCCTATTTTGAAGCACAAATAAATACACCATTTTGAACAATTCTAACATCCCTTTTAATATTGATTTTGTTAGTTTGAGGATAATATAACCTATAAGATTTAGACGATTCATAATAAGTAGAAAAGGTAGAAGTTTTTTCTTTATAATACTATTTATTTCATTTTTTTGGGGACTATGAACAAATGCATCACAACCAAAAACATGTAAATGCTTAAGGTTAGGTTTTCTACCACTCCAAGCTTCTTCAGGGGTAATATTTAAAAAAAATTTAGTGGGAGTTATATTAATCAAATAGACAACATAATACGTTGTTTCAACTCAAAATTTATAATTAATATTTTTATCATGAAACATAAACATAGCCATTTTAGTTATAGTTATATGTTTACATTCGGCAACACCATTTTGCTCAGTTTTGTGTAGGACATAGTTTTTTTATGTTTAATACCATATTTATTACAATATGCAATAAACTCATTGTTAACATATTTAGTTCCATTATTAGTCCATAATGGGTTTAAATAATAATGAGATAGTTTTTATACAAAGGTATGAAACTCAATGAAAGTGTATAAAACTTAATCTTTAGTTTTCATAAAGTAAATCCAAACTCACCAATTACAATCATCAAAAAAATTTAAAGCATACTTTTCACCATTAACATAAGGAGTTTTCATAGGGCCTAAGAGATTTATATGAGATAATTTAATATTTTCATTAGCATTCCAAGATTAATTCTTAAGAAAAGATTCTCTATGAATTTTACCATCCATATATCCACTACAAATAGAATCAGTGGGAGATAATTTAGGCAAACCTTACAATATATTTATTTTATTAATAAGTTTAATATTTTGGTAATGAATATGTCCTAATTTTTCATACTATAATATAACATGATTAAAATCAATCAAGGAATGATAACATGAGGAAGAAGAGAATCTAGTAAAGTTGAACAAGTTATCATTGTCTAAACAAGTGGTATCTACTACTTGAAAATATTTCTTGGTAGATTTAATATAACAAGTGTCATTAAATAGTTCAAATTTATAGTCCTATTTTCATAATTTAGGAATATAAATCAAATTCAATTATAAATCGAGAATAAATAGGACATCATGGAATTCATCATTAGGGATTTTAACCACTCCTATGGTTTCAAAATTATAAGAAGCCTGATTTACAAGATGCAATTAATTGTTAAAAGATATGGTTATGAATAAGTGAAAAAATTGGAATTAGATGTCATATATTGAGTATCACTAGAATTAACAATCCATTCAATATGAGAAGCACATAAAACACAAGTAAAAATAGCTCTAGTATTAGACTTCTATTTGTTTTAAGTCTTAGTGTTACTAGTGATAGCATTGTATTTAACCTTAAGATTTCCACTTTTAATATCTTGTTTCTTCTTTAAAAATTGATTTTCATCATGAGTATTTTTTTCAAAATAATTACACTCTAATTTTTTATTTCATTTTAAGTTATATTTTTGGTCTTTTTTGTCATGTGTATTATTGGACTTAACATGTTATTTTCCATTATCTTATGAGTGTTTAGAAATAAAATCATGTTAATTAGTATTAAGACTAAAAAATTGAATTAATTTTTATTATTCATGATGCATGAAAGTACAAAATAAATAAGATGTTAACTGAGCAGATAAAGTAGGGAAAACTAGTTGTGAGTGAACATTTTTCATAAACTACTAAAAAGGTCTAGGTAAACAATTTTTCATGATAATGTGAATTAAATTTAAATATAAAATTTGAATGACTAAACTATATAGTTGAGAATGCAAATAGTGAATTTTAATCAATAAATCATCCATATTTTTGTATTAATTATACATTAAATTAGATAATTAATCTTTATTTTAAATTTTTTAGGATTCATTCATAATTTCATAAACAGATTTAATCTTAAACCAAGTAGTGGATGTAAGAATAAAACCATCAATGTGAACATGAAATTAAATGGTAATGGACATGTCAATAAATCCTAAGGTCTCTTCATTTTTTCTTTCCATTTTTGTTGAACATTGGTGGTCATAGTCTTTTCATCAAGTTGGGGTTCTGTTTGATCTACTATGCATACCAAGTGTTTAACAGTGAATATGTATTTCATATGAAATTTTTTCAAATGGTAATTGGTGTATTTTAGTTTAAATTTGGGTAAAAATTAATTCATTTCTACATGAAATATCACCCAATACTAAAAAATGATTAGGTAAGAATGAAGGAGGGGTAGAGGAAGGACAAAAATTCCAAAAAAGAAATAGAGATAGATGAAGTTCAAAATAATGTGTCAAGGAGTAAATGAGAGCCTTTAAAAATCATTAGTAATTTCACCATGAACACAATATTTGTGATGTAAAATACTATGACAATGGTGCTTTAAATATTAACAAAAAAGTAATATTAATTTACTTCAAAGAGTAAATGCATACCAATTGTCCAAAAAAATGTTATATAATAAACATGTATTTTTTTGTTATTAATTTTTATAAAAAAATGCTACACCATATAACATTAAAAAATATTATATTAGTTTTTTTAGTAATATTAAATGAAAAAATTGGTAACTTGAGCATTGCTAATGACACCTAACCCTTAGGTCCCTTATTCTTGCTTTCATGACCCTCTAAAGTTTATTTTCATTAATTCCCAATCATTCACAACCTTCTAGACTTAATCCTAGCTGATTTAGACCCCTCTTTTCATGAAAAATAAATGCCCTAGGTCCCACATGCTTAGGACAATAGTGTCACACTTGGACTATAGCACCAGTGCCACTACTATCCACTTTTAACACTATTTTCCAAGTCCATTTCTCACCTCAATGGTCAATTTATCTAGTTTATCCTTTTAAAATTAATGTAAGCATATTATATCCATGAAAAATGGATACCTATAAAATTCCATTCAAAGATAATTGGAAAGGGTTGGAAATTATCACTAAGCAAACAAGAATATAAGCGAGACTACTCAAGCAATCTTCCCTATTCTCTGCATATAATCAACCAACACACTTATATTCTCACTCATGTCCTTAAATATAATTATCTACCTCAATAATATTCATTTTATCATTATAAATCTTTATATACACAATTTCATAAAGCACATCAAGTGGGGAGAACTACATATGGCTTGATTCCTCTTCATAGTATTGGTATGTAGGCAACATACCCATACATAAGGTGTGAAGCAAGTCCAGTGCCTCTTAAAAACACTAACCCCACCCCCCAATATTTCTCAAAATTGGTCAAACAAAAATATAGTATAGGGTTAGAAGAAATAATATTCTATACATGGAGTTATACAGACTTCTAACTAACAAAACATCATAGACAGGGTCACACAAACATAGCAAACAAAACCTAGAAAGCTTAGATCCTTAGGGAAATAGTGGTAGAGGTGGATTATAGCATTGGTTCCACTATTATATAATTCTATTGATCCTTTAAAATCATAAAAAAATCTCAAATCTTAGTTTATGATAGTGTCTCAGTCCTATATAGTGAATTCTAGCTTCTATCTCAGTCGGATCAATTAGTTTCTAGTTAGGTTTTATTTTCTTCTCCTTATTACTATTTTTAGAAAATTTAAAATTGACATTAATTTAAATAAATTATTATATTAATTATTTTATATTTATTTACTAATTTTACTACTTAGATCCTTTAACTAAATTAGAAATAATACACCAATATTCCCAAAATTATTAAATCATTTGGTGAACTTGACTTACTTTGTTTGCACATAAAAACTCTAGAAACCCTAGGGTAATATTCCTAATGATTTTTCATATATTTTTTTTATTTTTTACCTAAATAATAAAATAATAAATTAGTATTAAATTTTAAAAAAAATTAGTAATTTTAAAATAATTTTCTTTAAAACTCTAGTTGCCCATACTAGGTCCTAGTATTTTTCCAATAATTTTTCAATCATTTTCTAAATTTTTACTAGTATATTTAAATTAAAAAATCCATTCAAATTTAAAAATTAAGTAGTAATTTTCAAAAACATATATTTTTCAAAACCCTAGTTGCATCTACTCGATCCTCTTAAATCACTAATTTTCTAATAAATTTTTGATTTTTTACTTCCATACATAACTCAAAAATTCACTTTCAATTTCAAAATTTCATAGTAGATTACTCAAATAATCATCTTTCAAACCCTAGTTGCATGTACTAGTTCCTATTTTCTTATTGAGGTATCGTCTTACATGTTTGTGAGCTTTGTATCATTTTTATGCAATTTCTAATTAACTATTTTTAGGACTTTACATTTCCTATATTAAACATTTTATTTATTTAACACTTTTCCTATTATAATTTTTTACAAAAAAAATAAATAAAATCTCAACTTGTTTTCTTACTTTATTAAAAGCCCAATATACTAGTTTTGATGAAACTAATAAAATAGAAATTTAAGAACTCTTAACTAAACACCTTGATATGCATGATGATATGCTTAAGATAATAAAAAAAGATCAACAAAGAGTAAATAATGGACAATCTTCCCAAACCATAGATCAACCAATTACAAATGACATAACAAGGGCAACTATGCCTCAACAAGCCCATATAGTATCCCAACCTACCTCTATGCCACCAGATACAACTAATACTCTTTGTATCTTGATGTGGTAGCATTTATGAAAGAGATAAAGTATCTTTAATCTAATGTGCTATTTATTGATTAAGGTGCCTCTAGACCTACATAGATTTTGGATTCTTTTTCTCTATTGCATACATGATTGGCACATCACATTGCTTTTATACTTTTAGCATAAGGTTTTGTTCAATCCAAGCTTACTCTATATGATGGAAAGGGTGATATAGAGACACATTTGATAACATTTCACACATAATTATTGGACTATGTACCTAAATACTAGCTAATTCCCAATCTATTTCCATGAATCCTAAAAAATTATGCTTTACAATGGTTCTATAGTCTACCAAATTAGTCAGTAAATGCATTTAATCCTTTAGCTAACATGTTCCTAGCTCATTTTGTAATTAAAATTGGTGATAAGGTTTCATATTCTCAAGTTTCACAACAAAAAAAGGTCAAATGAGCATCTCACATATTATGTTCTTAGATATAAGACTATTTTGGCTAACATGACTAGCCCCATGGCTGACAAGAGTTACAATATCTCTTCAAACAAAATCTTTTACTAGATTTGCATGAACCAATTATGTTCAAAATATTATCTTCCTTCATTAAATTGTGTCACACACTAAAGGAAAGAGAAATCAAGTTAATTTCAATAGGCAAACCCAAATGCACAAGTATCTCAGACACAACAAACAAGAGTAACAATAAAGTTCCATATAAAGTAAAGGTCAATGATAACAAGAGTAAAAATCAAGATATAGTTAATAAAACTTTATAACCCCCTTATAAAGTGGTTTTATTAGCACCTCCTTAGTGAAACTTCACCAATTCACCGATTTCTCCAGGTAGAGTTTTACAATAGCTATTGGAATGTAACATCATATCTCTCCCTCCCATTTGAGAAGTTAACCCAATAAAGCATCTACTACGAGGATATGATCAAAATTCATTTTATGATTTTCATAGGGCACCACGCCATATAACAAATCGATGCATCATTTTGAAACACAAGATACAAGATTTAATATATGATAATTATATTAATCTTGGCACTTCAGTTGAGCCTCCTCGAGCCAAGCCAACAAAGAATAAATCATTAAATATATTTTTAGATCCTTTTCCAAAAAAATATAAATAATAAATAAGGGACACATCAGGGGTTCACCATTCATATCATGCACAACCACCCCCCCCCCCCCCCCATATACATATAGGACACCTTCAATTGAGACACATACTTTAAGCAACATGATTGATGTATACAATTCTAGAGTTTCAGGTAGGCATTCAATCTCCTTATTAGAGTAAGAGGTCATTAAGGATGATATGGATTATCATGTACTATTTATCAAAGCTTACATTTATAATAATCCTATTCATAGTGTTTTCATAGACAATGGATCCAATGTGAACATGTACACTATGACATTATTACAACATTTGGGATATTCAAAGTGGGAGATTACACTGATAGACATACTTATAAATGGATTTAGTGGGCACATACAAAGTTTATTGGGTGAGATCATACTTGTTTTATAGGTGGATCCAACATGTGTGGCCACACAATTAACTATAGTTCCTAGTATAGGAGTTGTTGATATATTACTTGGTTGACCATGGATTTAGAAACTTCAAGTAGTGCCATATATAGTTCAAAGATGCATGAAATTAATTACAACTAATCAGGTTATTACCATTGGTGGAGTTCCATATGAGTTAACACTCCCCACTTTAGAGTCATCTTCTACTTTACGCTCATCAATTTTAGTTTAGCCTTCAGTTTTAGTTTTTCCACTAGTTTTAATTCTTCCTCCAGTCTATATTTAGACACAGTTGAGGCCTCCATCACCAACATAGAGATTTCATACACCTCCATAGATTTATGATTCTAGATATCTTCTAGCTATAGTGTTCACACCTAGGGCAGTATCCTTGAGATCTCATGCATCTACTCATAAAACACATGTTCATAAAGCTTCTCCTACTACTGGATGGGTCCCTAAGAGCCCTATAATTACATCCACTTCTTATAGTTATAGGGGGACCCACATTCAATTTCTAATTCAAATATTTTATAGCATTTAATACATATATATCTCTTAAAGCCATGGTCTCAGCATTTCCATCATGCTTCATGACCATGTAAAATTCTTCTCCTTGATATAAGACACCATGATAGGGAGTCTCCCATGAGACTCATTAGTTAGTATCATCCTTTGCCTACTTACCTCTACATATTTTCTTATTCTTGATTGTACATAGTTCAAAACATTCAAAAAATCTAAAAAGAATACAAAATTTCAAAATACAAATACATGAAAATAATTCAAAAACACCAAAAACATTTTGATTATATGCATCATCCATGATTTACATTTATATTATCATGCTAGACTTACATATTTTGTTTTATACTTATTATTTGTTGATTTATCTACATTACCATGCTTGACTTCTTTTTTTTTTAGCATGTATAGTGACATCCAGCTCTTTTATTACTTCACTCTACCCATTGAAAGGCATCCTACTTCTACATTGAGACACACATCAATATAAATACACACTAGGGGCATCTTCTACATGACTATACCATCTAGGTTATGTCATTACTACATCACACACTCTATTTATCATGTTGATTTACATTACTTACTTGCTTACATAAACTACTCTATCAACACTCACTAGTATATAAAACTCATGTATTTATTATCATATACCTAGTCTTGTATTCACAAGTCTTTCACACTTTCCCTTTTTATTTGATTAGTTAGATGTGATTTACTTCTATTTCCTTACATGATTTCTTTTTTATCTTAACATATCTATATTATTTTCATTTCTTAGTTCCTATCTTGAGATATCTTATCAATTAACATTTCCATATCATGTATCTTTGTATCATAACACACTTGAAGTGATATATATTTTAAGGGAAGTAATTTAAGGGTATTCATTTCTAATCTCAAAAGAGGGGAAAAAATAGGGGTTTTGTCTCAGATATTAGAAGCTCCTAACAATTGAAACAACAACATTTAACACACCCAGAACAACAACCACACATAAAAACTATCAAAACCGATTAGGAAAATAGTCAAGAATCTAGAATAGTCACTATATTTTTCCGTGGAAAATAACAAAAAACTTGGAAAACATCACTGATACCACTAGTGTCCACTTTTAGTGCTCCTATCCAAACAATAGAAAAACTTGTTTTTCTTGAAACAGACAGAAAGGTAAGTTTAGTTATAGTTTTGTTAGCTATAGTTTAGACCATAATCAATAGTTTTAGTATAGTTTTTCTTAGATAATTTAGATATAGGGGCATCATGAAAAAAAATATAACTCTTACTTCTAGTTCTAGTTAGGAATTTGGTATAACTTTGAGATCATAACCCATGTTTTAGACACTAGTGATTGGGGGCAATGTGTGTGGCACATTTATTTTCTTTTATTTTTTATTTTAGCATTACCTAGGAATTATCATCACTTGCATGAATCATTCCATATATAGGTGATTTTAATCATTTTATAATGTATTTTATAAATGCTAACTTCTATAGTCTTGAGTTCTCGAGTGGCTTTCATACAAGCCTAGTGCAGTAGTTTTAAGTGGCTTTGATACACGCCTAATCTCCATGTTTCAAAGTGGCCAAGAGTGGCATACTGTCTATAATACATTTAGATATCCATGTCAAAATTATTATATCACAATACATTCATATGATTTAGGAGCAATATCATATGATATACATTTCATACTTGTATCAGTTCATAGATTAACTTCATGGGGAAATGATGGAGCCAAAGGACTAGCTAGCCTTTGTTTTCTTGAAGAACATAATTATAGGGATTAGAATAATAGTCCAAACATTAATAAAAAGATGTATGACAACCTAGCTTCATTTAGTGGGTGATAATGGAGCCAATGGGCTAGTCTTTGCATTCTTGAGCCACTTTTAGTGAATTGAGCACTCAGGTTCATTCATGATATTACTCTTGGTTCAAACCACATCAAACATTACTCAAAATCACTTAGCATCAAAATAGGTTCTATATTTTTCTTCGTATACAATGAGGTGTATTTTTTCCTTTCTCTTCCTCTCTCTTACCTAGCTTTATACTTTCTTATTATAAATATAATGTGTCTAGTAAGAACTAATCTACTTTATATTTTCTCTTATAGATTCACACTTCATCATATGTTCTCTCTATGCACACTGAGCATCACATAGATTCATGAGCTTCACCCTTGTAGGTAAGTTCAAGTACACTTTTTATTTTTCCTTTATTCTAGTATTTCACTTTGTTACATCACTAGAATAAAGGGAGGATACATGTAGTCATATAAAATGCAAAAATTGGTAACTTAAGCATGGTTAATGACACCCAAACCTTATGTCCCTCATGATTTATTTCATGACCCTCTTAGGCTTATTTTCATTGATTCCTAATCATTTATAAACTTATAAACTTGATCCCAGCTGAGCCATATCTCTCATTTCATGACAAGTCAATCCCCCCAAGTCTTGTCTACATAGGACAATAGCACCACACCAGGAATATTTCATCGGTGCCATTACTATTCACTTTTGGTGCTATTTTCCATGTCGATTTCTATCCCTAATGGTCAATTTCTTCCAATTTCCAATCCTTATCTTTGTTGACCTAACATGAGCATATTCAACCCATGACCAATAGATCCCTATAAAATCCCATTCAAAGATCATTTTGAAAGGGTTGGTAACTATCACTAAGCAAGGAAGATTACAAGCAAGACTACTCAATAAATCTTCTTTATTCTCTACATGCAACCAAACAACACACTTACAATCTCACTCAATTCCTTACATCAGTCCCTATCCACCTAAATAATATTGAGTTTAACATTTTTCATCTTCATATATACAATTTCACAAAGTACATCAAGTGGGGAGAACTACATATGGCTTGATTCCTCTTTGGAGTATTGGTATGTAGGCAGTGTGCCCACACACAGTCTGTGAAGCACATCCAATGTGTCTTACACACACTAACCCCCTTTATTTATCAAAATTGGTCAAATAATAATAAAATATAAGGTTTGAAGAAATAATATGCTCTACAAGGAGCTATACAGACTTCTAGCTGATGAAACTTCACAAACAAGGTCACATAAATAGAGTGAATAAAACCTAAAAAACTTAGATCCTCAAGATAATATTAGTAAAGGTGGACTATAGCATCGATGCCACTACTATCTAGTTTTGATGCTCCTATATAATCACAAAATGAAGCTTAGATCTTAGTTTGTGATAGTGTCTCAGTCTTTCATAATGAATTCTAGCATTTGTCTCAGTCAGATCAATTAGTTTCTAGCTAGGTTTTATTTTTTTCTCCTTATTACTATTTTTAGAAAAGTTCAAATTGAAATTAATTTACACAAATTAGTATATTTATTATTATCTATTTAGTTTATAATTTTATTACTCAGACCCTTTAACTAAATTATGAATAATACATCAATTTTCCCAAAAATTTTAAATTAGTCTCAAAAATAAAGTGTAAGAAACCATTTAAAAAAAAATATAATATTATTAAATAATATAAATATAAAACATTGAGTTAAACAATTAATGGTATAAGATTTAAAAAATCTTGAGTGTGGAAAAAAGATTATGGAAAATAAAACAAAAAAGAGAAAAACATAAAAAAATAAAAAATTATTTATTGAAACAATGAACAATTCGAGTGTGGCACACCAGTAGAATTCTAATCCACCTATAACTAAATTTGAACACAAATGTCACATAAATACAAATCACCTTAAAATTTAACTCTAATATTAAGTGGTACTAATAGGCAAAGCTTACACTAAGGTTAGAAACTACTATCAATATTGACATGCCACACATCAAGAGATAATAAAAGAGGAAGAGAAACTGTGCTCATGATTAAAATGTGGATTTTGAAACATTAATTCACTTAAACATCTAAACACCAAGATCAAAACATAAAATGAGAATGCTACCAGCATGCAAAATTTGGATAAGAAAGAGAAACTAAATCAAGGAAAAAATAAAGTAGGAAAATTATAAAATGCATAAGTTCAATGCCATACAGGATGCAGAGCTTGAAAGAGAAAAAAATAAAATCAAGTAAGAGTGAAGGAAAATGAATATCTTGCTAAAGAAAAGAGAATTTCACCCTAAAAAGAAGAACAAAATAACAAAAGAGTATACAAAACTCTAAAAAAAATTAGAAAATAATATGGTGCAAGGATGGAAGAATCTTCTAAGAAAGGACATGGAATTCAAGGAGGAATATCTAAGGAAAAAACTAAGAATAGAAAAAGGAAATAAAATTTAGAGAGTAGACAATAAACACAGATCTTAAACATACAATCAACTATATTACCAAGTTAATTGGAAAAAAAATCTATAATGATTAAAGGAAATGAAAAAAATTAAAATAGAAAGTAGAAATGAAGATATCTTTTATTTAATAAAATGAGAAGAGAAACACCTACATGGAAGGTCTCTCAAACTAGGTGAGGAGTTGAAAAATTATACATATGAGAAACCTTCAACCACCAGTTAAACACTAGAAAAATTAGATAGGCAAACAAATTTGTATAGATATGAAGGGTGGAATACTTAGAAAAAAATAAAAATAAAAATCCAAAAATCTATAAAATCTCCAAAAAAATGTCAATAAGATGAATAGCTCTAAAACCATGTAGGAATTATGTCAAAATCATTCACCAATGAGATTAAAGAGTGCATAAATCAATGAAATTAATAAATAATATTACCTCTCAAGGTGAAAAACATAAATGAGACAAATTTTTTAAGTGGGAAATTTAATGTATTAGATAAAAACCCATGTGATCTTATAAGAAGGCTTGTCACCAAAATATCCATAATTACAATTTGAAATCAAGAGCAAATTGAGAGGAACAGAGAGAGCTAAAATTTTATAGTGAGGAAATGAAAAGATAAAGGCTCTTTTAATAGATAAATAAGAAGCTTATGGGAGTTAAAATGAATCCCATGATTACCATACATAACTCCTTTGTGTGTGCCACTTTTGGCATACTCCCTTAGAGAGTGAAGGGATGTGTATGACAAGTGGGTGAAGGCATTACTTATACAGTTAACTCCAAAAACCTAAATGTGAATAAATACATGAGTGACACCTCATGTAATATATATTTATGTTAATTTTTAATTCACATAAATAAAAAATTACACATACATAAAGGGAACTTAGGATAAAAAAGTATCCTAAATAAAGGGTAATCCTAAAAATGCATCACCTCTTTTGCAGTTTCAGTTGATACTCTTCCATTTTTCATTAACAAAAATAATAGACTTAGCTACAAAAATGTTTTTTCTTAACTTTTTTAGACATATATCTGATCTTAAATTAGGTGCATGTAGTTTGGGAAAGAAACTATCCTTATCCAGAGGTTCATCCCAAGGGTCCAAGGTCCCACACCTTAGAGACAATCCCATTATGTCATTGGATCAGCTAATTGACAAATCAATGAAATATCCATGTGACAAAATTTAGATAATACAAAATGGAACTTCATGGGCCATTAAGGATCATTGAGAATGGGTATGATGTGGACCTCCTCTTAACAATGCTTATGTGCTGATTTGGTGTCTAATGATGAGTTGATGAGGTTAAACTTATACAAGTTGACTAGTGAAGTTTATAAAATCATACATTTTTTTAATTTATGTATGGATAATAAGTATGGGTAAAACATGCCTCTTTTACCTCTATGGTATTTATATGACTATGATACTAACCACTTGGTGCCTTATCATTGTCTTTGACTATATAGCTTTTTTAAAACATGAAAAATGTCTTCTAATAATTATTTTTTGGGTCCAATACATGTCATGGACCTACTTTGATGACATCATGACACTCATCCTATTTTTACTACTTAATAAATTCAATGTGTGAATGAATCACCAGGTTATGTTGTGTGTCAACCTTCTACTAGTCCAAAGCTTTGTGGAAGTCACAAGTCACTCTAATTTTACCATGGAAATATTGCATCAAAATCTTGACAAGTCACTTTGATGTACATGACTACCTCAAATTCCTAAGATTTTGTTAGGTAGCATAATGTTGGGGATACACATACTTTAAACTCTATCATACTACTCTTCTTAACTTAGAAGCTTGGATAAGTAATTTTATACCATGTGACAACATCTCAAGGACTTGAAAGGTTGAATAATTACTAAACACATTAAAATCATATTGAGGGCCTAAGATAAAGGTATTTTTCCATATGGCATAATTTCATGGACCTAGAGAATCGACAGGCAAGTCCATAATCCCAAATTTCTATAGAAAAATAAATATTTTATTTTTTTGACTAGGGGAAACCTCTCAAAAGATACAAACTAGAACATTTTCTTCTAAAGGGATAACATTTTAATTTTTTGATGTTTTTAATGGGAAATAAAACCATAAAAATTAGGCTCATGTGATGCTAATGTGGAAATCCATGAGTCACCTTACTAGTATTTTGTGCCACATTATAGTCATTCACTCATCTAGGACTTAATTAATCATCTACCTATGTCAATTTCTCATACAGTCTTGGTGCAATGAGATCTCAACACTTCATAAGATATCACATATCCAGGGGTCCATCTTCAAAGGATTATAACATATGGATCATCCTAGGGAGGGGGAAAAATTGATCATATCACATGGCATGATATTAGTCATCCAAGAGGTTAAAGGCATGGATCATATATTTAAGATACACAATGAATTAGGGAGCCTAAATCATGACATATATAAATATCTCCCTTATCTGGAAGGGCTTGGGACTAAACATATAAGCTAGGAGGGATTGGGGAAGTGAGGAGACTAGATGTTAACATGTGGCTCAATCTTTTTCATTCGAATGATCAAAGTAAAACTACCAAGTCCAAAGAGTCTTGGGTAAGTGGGTGAGTGATAAGTGGTGGCTCCTTTCTTACTCATGGAATGTGATCATTAGATTGAAATCCAAAAAGGTACCCATTAATATTTAAATTATGAAATATTACCCCAAAATGACTAAGTAAAGACTTATAAGAAAGAAAAAAAGAGATAAGTCTACTAAATAATAATAATCACTTTACTTAACTCAAATTTAAAATTTCTCCGTTATAATGAAAGTGACAAAGTTAGAAAAGGAAAGAATTAAAATGCTTAGTCACTTTACTTTGAAAAAGATCAAATATGGACCAAATTTCTAGAAAAAAGGCTATGAAAAACTATAAACCATTGGATAATATTCCTAAATCCAAGGTGAAATAACCTTCAAAATGAAAATTTAAAAATAATTTTAGAATATGAATCAATAAAACCAAGACTTATTAGACTCATAAAAAATTTAAAAATGAGTAAGCTTCAGTTGTAATCTTTTGTAGTCCAAGTTCTCAAGATAGAAACTTTAAGTATAGCCTTAGTTAAAAAAGTAAATCCAATGCAACATCATGACTACAACTCCTCAAGGACCCCTCTTCAAATCATATCAACAAATATATAGGTTGACATTACATCAAATAAGAATATTGAACTTCTAGAGCAAGAAAGAAAGAGTTTCCATGATTCCAATGATGAAATTAGGGCATGTTGGTCACAATAGGGTGCTTTTATTTTATTTTATTTTTTAATGTGTTAATCAAGTTTAGAGTAGGGTAAAATATTCAACATCGGTATATCATTTAGATAATCATTATATTATTTTAAATATACGACACTTGGTTATAGTTCAAATTATTATATTTTATTTATGGATATATGAGAGGCTTATTATATATCAAATGGTAGTGGAACCATTATATATTATTAAAAAAATATTTGAGTGAGGGGATGTGATTCAGGACTTTAGGGAGAGTGTGTATGAGGTATATGAATTTATATATAGTGTAGATAGATTACATCATAGAGACTCAATGTATAGGTATAATTAATACATGCCAAACAGTACCATATACAATGTGAGATTATGGTTTGATCAAGTAAAAATGAAAATTCATGTGGTGAAGATAACCAAATTCATGTGATATCTTAGAATAAAATTTTAGTTAGCACACCCAATATCACTAATGGAATTTGAACCATATTGGTCAAGTCATGTGTGTGTGTGTGTGTGTGTGTGTGTGTGTGTGTGTGTGAGAGAGAGAGAGAGAGAGAGAGAGAGAGAGAGAGAGAGAGAGAGAGAGAGAGAGAGAGAGAGAGAGAGAGAGAGAGAGAGAGAGAGAGAGAGAGAGAGAGATGGTGGGAAGGAGGTTAGGGGACACACATTTACATAGGTGATTTATGGGAATACCTATGAATGTGTCCATCATATTAGATGAAGTATGTGCTTTATGGTTACTTATAGGGGTAACACATAGTTTACAATCCAAATGATATGATAGAGAGGCAGGAACTAGCTTGATGGGCCATAGGCTCATATGTGTACCATCTACATAATTAAATAATGAAACTATGGTATCTATTCATATTTCCACTTTTATACATACTATAGGTGATCATTGGCTTGATGGTGATATAATTTTTATTTCATATGCTAAATGAGAGGTGGTGTTGTTTGATTTTATTATATGTTAGTTAACTTTGGAGTGGGTCACATTATACACCATGTGTATATGGATCTAGGTGTATCAAGTACACATTTTTAAATAATATTTTAACTATATGAAACCTACAAATAGGGATATTTATACTATTTTATATTAATATGAAATTGGCTGGTGATGTATTAGCTGGTAGTGGCACCAATGTACATTATCAACTAATTCCCTTGAGTGAGGAGATGAGTTCACAGTCCTTTGATGAGAGTGTAGATATATTATCTATATTTATAAATAATGTAGATAGATTATATCAAATTCAATCCATACATATATTTAATGGATATATTTCTACATGACCATCAATAGTGATAGCTTAATATTAACTAAGTAGACATGAAAATTTACCTAGTGGTTGTAAACACTTTCATGTGACAAGGTACTTGTATAGTTTTTATTACAACACCCAATAGTTCTTATGGTGTTTCCTTCTTATTAGAAAAAATATACAAGAGAGATAAAGTGGGAATGAGGATAGGGGACACAATTATGAGTCCTATTTTTAAAACTATGAAATACTTCTCAAACTCAAGGGAGGATAAAATTTCAATTAATAAAGGTGACCATATAAGTATTAAGAGGAAGATATGTAGGGATTCCTATTTTAGACATCAAAAAGGAACATGAGATTGCCCCAAATTGGGGGGAAGGTAGAGCATGGTCATAAAATATGGAAGAGATAGTGGAGATGGTGGTGTCTAGGCTAACAATATTTAATAAATCAAGGACTATATATTATAAAGTTTTTGTAACAAAATCCAAGGATGCATTCCATATATATGAGGCTAGGTTAATAAGTGATGGTGGTACATAAATGGAGGTAGACATAAAATTTTGGGGCATGCTATAGGAGTATATACCTCTTTTACCATAGATGGATATTACTCTAACAATAAGGTAAACATCATTATAAAAAATAAACCTAATTTCAAATAGTAATTATAGCCAACATAAAAATTTGAATATGATAAAAATAGATAGTTAAACTTTTGAAACTTTGATTATGAGGTGAAAATATAAATAACTTGTATTATTTTTAACTCGGGAATTTTTTTATACATTTTTAACTATAAAACATGATCCAAAAATAAAGTATCATATAACCCATAAAACTTTGTGTGATATAACATCTTGGCTAATTTTAACCCCTTCTCCTTTGATCTTCGATCTAGATTTGCATAATAAAAATTAATCTAAAAAGAGGTAAGTTATAAGATGTTGGGTTTGGAAATCACCAAATTAGATTTTGACCCTAAATATAATTTATGTCAAAATTATACCCATTTTAGACCATGTAATGTGTAGATTATGTGTATGAGGTATGGATTCTACCTCCTCTCCCTAGGTTGATTAAAATTATATGCACTATCCATAAAACCTTATTCTTATATAAGTATATTCATGACACATGAATTATAAAATATGTAGAAATAATGTTGTCTAAATGTGAAATATCTGTTGATCAATTTTTTCCCACAGGCCAAAATCATTCACCTTCCTTCTTTGTTATTCAAAGATAGTTGTTTCAGGTTGCAAAAGTTCAATGCTAGTGTTTCTCTACTTGGTTCAACATTTTGGTTCATTGGCCTGGCACTTCAGTTCAATGAAAATTTCATCGGGTTTAGTTCAAAGGCTCATTGGCACACTTGGTTGAACCTTTGAACCGTTGAACCTTTTTTGGTTCAACGGGTTTAATTTAATGGAAAGGTTTAATGAAAAGGTTCATTGGATTTTGTTTCACTCCCCATCGATGTGTAATGGTTGAACCTTGAACCGTTGAACCAATTTTTGGTTCAACAGGTTCGGTTCAAGGGTTTGCCCTTAGCCGAAGGGGTTCTTCAAGACCAAAGTGCCCTTTCAAAGGGTGGACACTTCAACATTTCAAAATATTTCAAGCATGCTTAAAAATAACAAAGGAATGGGATGGATTAAATTTCCACAGACAATTTGTTTGTAGGAATTATCCACAAACAATTATTCCATGGAAATACTTAGTCAAAGTGACCTAGGGAATTAACTCGGGGAAATTATTCGCAGACAATTTACCCGTGGGAACTCAGGAGACATTCACCGAAATGCAAAGGGACCTGCCGAAGGACCCCGAAGGGCAAATGCCCATGCGGGGGACTTCTAGCCCAAATGTGAAGGGTAGTTTCAAAGGCAAAGAGGGTGCCCGTAGGGAAGGAGAAATAATAAAGGCTGACAAGGGATATGATAGTGTTGCGATGGGGATGGTGATGTCTTGGAGGAGGTCAATTTTAGTAGACCCAGATAGCCATTGGTTTTAAGTGGTGATGTTTAAGAGTCCATCAATTTTAAGAGGATGAGATGTCTGTTGGTTTTCAAAGCATGACGGTCATGTGAACATCAAAATTAACAAGTGAAATGGCCTTTTGGTTTTCAAAGGCAAAGGAGAGTGCTAGCCATGGAAAGGAGCTCAAAATGCAGTGACCTCCCAAGATGTTCACCCCAGGGGCCAAATGAGCTAGATAAGACAAAATGGACAAAGCAACATGCAAGGAATGAGTGAGCAGCTGGTCTAACTAGCGCTAATTGAAAAAGTGACTCCAGTAGGTGAAATAGTGCTAGAAAATTGATCATTTGGGATGCAATTAGCTATAGAAGCAATTGGTTTCTCCATTTTGCATTAAATGAGAAGGAAAACCATGTAAGTCACCTAAAGGAGAAATGAAAATTTTGTGCAGACAAAAATGAATAGCTCATTAATATTTTGAGCGACTTGTTTCTTTTCATGAAGGGACATGTATGCCACTTGTAAAAGAAGGAGCACCAAATGGGCCTCTTTGCTTCTCATATATATTGTGAACTTGGTCATTTTGTAATTATCTTTTCACAATTTTAACAAGGCATAGCCCTGCTAAAATTTCTACTTGAATCTATAAACACAAATTTTACCTCTTCTTGGATAGATTTTCTATGTATGTTCTGAGTGTCGATTTGTGTTTAGTCATTGTCTTTTGATGCTATCATAGGTTCAACACCAACACACCAGTCATCTACAAGGCACCATTTGCAGTTGATAGGAAGAGAGTTCTATTTTGGGGTGCAGAGAATAAAAGGGATTATCTACAGAGTGCCTCTTATAGCACCTTTGGTGAACCTCTTTTTCCTGTATTTTTCCATTTTAACCTCCCTGTCAAGTTTCGTAGATTGTTTCTTTTGTCAAGGGTGAAGCGTATAAATGTGTTTGTTTGATTTTGAGAGTGGATGTGAGAAAGTCACCTTGTTTTGGTGTATCACCTCTTTAGAGTAGGTTTGTTTTCCTGTATCTTCCTCCCTTTTCATCCCCCTTTTTATTATATATCTATATATATATATATACATACATACCTATACCTGTATGTATTTTTCACTTTTGAAACAAACATGATACATCAAAGGGAGGTAGCCCTTATCTAGAGACTCTCCCCTCCTACTTCATCATCACATAGGCAAGAGGGGAGTTTCCATGTTGCGAGGAGAAGACAGGAGTGTGACTTCCTGTCACTGGGTGCAATTTCTTGCGTCAACAATATCCATGGTGATGTCCTTTTGATGAAGATTAATTAGAAAGGCTTAAAATACTCAATTTATAAGATATTGAATGAGGATATTAGATTGGTAAATTACTAAGGGTACATTTATATGTAATTTTAACCTACAAGGAAAAAATTCATTTGAATAAAACTAAAATATATGAAGATGAAAACATTTAGGCATTGGAGACCCATAAGGCATTCATTAAATAGTTGATAATGTATGTTATTAAATATTATGCATCTAATGTATAGACTTTCATGGGCTAAACTGGAATATAAGTTTAACATGTCAGGAAGACCTATAGTATAGGATGATCATACTAGTCCTAACATAAGAGGATGTATAAAAAATAAATAAATGCATGTACATGGACCAAGTGTGATAAAATAAGGAAAAGACATTATGGAAAAAAATATTAAAAAAATATATTTATCTACAAATTCCTATAATTTTATATTCATATACGGTGGTTCATGTGTATATAAAAGTAAAAATGATACGTAATTTTAAGCATGTACCTTGACTCACCATATTAAGAAGAGGAGGAATATTTTTGTCATGTAAACATTTACATAGGTAGATGAAACTTTCATGTACCTATTAAGAATGGAAATTTTCTAGAAATAAGTCAATAATCATGGTGATTTTTGAAAATTGAAGATTGGAAATTTAAAATGGACCATCATAACAAATACAATTGATTGATATTTTATAAAAAATATACAACAAAAGTTATTCTAATACTTTAATTTGAATAGGTGATAAAGCATATCCAACACTTATCTCAGAGTCACTGGGGCTCATTCCACTTATTGATCAATGAAATAGACAAATTATATTTAAGTTTCCTTAGGTTCACTCATGTTTACTTGAGTATGATAATTTTATTAAAATGCCTTTGATATATTCCCAAAATTTAAGGGTAGAGATGAAGAAACATGTAATTGAATTCATTCATATAAAAACATTAAATATATCATATATTATGAAAATAATATAGACAACATGTTAATTTCCTTAAAATATGTAATGAGATTGAAATAGCCAATACAATCACCTTGTATATAAAATTTTGTAGTAATATGAATGAACTAACATCTAGTCATGCCCCATAGTATCATGTAAAGTTAAAATATATAGGAAAGTAATTTCATATCAAGAATAATGGAAAATGGTATTATTCCTTATAATAAAAATAAATATTGAAACAACTAGTGTGTTATAAATGTGAAACAACTACCTTGATCATACTAAATATATGTATTATAATATCTACAAATAACAATCCCTCATAAATTACATAAAATGTATAATTTATAATCATGTCATATAAGTAGCATAATAAAATATTCATCAATCAATTATCAACTCAAGATGGTATAATGAATATTAGTGTGTAATATTCTAGGGATATCTAAGATTTTCCCATATGTGGATTGAAGACTATATATATAAACATAATCTCATGAAAGATCAATATATGTACATATCCTTGATTAGGATGTTGTTTTAACATGGGATAATTACATTCACCACTAGATCATATTGTAAAATATATCCATGTATCCATATTGATAAATATATGGTATAGATAAGTATGTGATAATGTGTATAGGTGGATGCATCCTTCAATGAGGATGGTAAATGCATATTGGAAAACTATATTACCATAATGTATGTGACTACTTAAGAGTAACAAGGTATGGCCATAAATTTAAATAGTATGAAAAATAATCACGTGTCATGATATATGTAAGATATAAATTTGAATAAGCATGATAGACCCATAAGAAATAAGTATGTGATAAAATCAACATGTAGGATATGTCAATAAGGAACATGCTGGGTACCATTCAATATAGTTAGATAAAGGTATAGATATGATTAATGAGACTCATGTAAGGGTGTCATATCTCAATATTAAGATATGTGGCATATTCTTTTTAATATAAATTTGGATTAAAGGGATTAATATAATTAAGATAAATGATCAAAAAAATCAAAATATATAAGATATACAGTTGTCAAATATAAACTAATTGAAAATTACTATTTTTATAATTGTGAAAAAGAGGAAAGTAATAATTTGGAAATGAATTAGCTATAACTTTGTTGCAAGACTTCAACAATGAATATGAGTCTATGTAATGTCATTATGAATAAATAATATAATTCCACATTATCTTGGAAATAGGCCATGTTGTTTATACTTGTCTACCCTATGTTATTATTTGTAGGGTGTGTATCAGTCCCGTTGTGTAAATTATGAGAGATACACCTTTGCCTATATATAATTTATGTCTATTCATATGTATTCATTTAACTATGGGATTTTTTATGTTCCTTTTTATTCATTCTAACCCTAATCCAATTATAAGATGAAGAAAATATTGAAATTTTGGGGAAATGGGCAAGGGGATGGGTTTATTATAAAACTCAAAAACCCATGTGTTTAATTCTTCCTACATATAAATACTTAGAATAATAACTAAAATCCATGTAGTTTTCCAATTCTACGATGTTGGTGTGTATAATACTAGTGAAATCTTATATGCAGGTGCAATCTTAGTGTGTTTATGTGCTTGAATAAAAGACTTGTGACCTTGTTATTCTATTAAGACCTAGATAAATGATTTTTGGGGTGTAGGGAATCATAATTTGGAACAATAGGTATTTCCCTTCAATGTACATTTATATAACTATGGGACTTTTCAACACTACAATTTGACACTTACAAATGTGTAAAAATGTGCTTATATAGTGGATCTATAGGATTTCCTTGAATTATAATTATGGAACATGAGGAATTACTTGTTTAGATGAATATTAATTTTTGAAACCATCTATTAATTATTGGGAGGATGAAACCAACATATTTGGACATGATCAGCTTGCATAATTGTCTTGAAGGAGTGGTTTCATGTGAAAAATAGATACAATTAGACTAGAAGTATGAATTAGTCAATTAATGAGTCTAAGATATTTTTAATGAGTATTAATAAAATTTAATATCAAATTTTCCTTAAGATAGAGGGTAATGCATATAAAATTATAGTAATACTAATTTAAATCTATGGAATTAAGCATACTTTAAGTGTGAATAAGGGATGGTCACAAGAGCATTATTTTATAATTAGTTTTTCTTTTTAGTGTCTACATGTGCCAAATTTTATTCTATTATTTCATCAAAGTGAAAGTAATATAGACAAATAAAGAGTGTTATACATGAGCTTACCTTTGAAGAATGGTCTTTAATATAAATCACATGCTAAACTTTACTTCATGCAAACCTACAATGAAATATATATATAAACTAGTCCATACTTAAGATAAAAATATAAAAGTAAACACATGAAAATTATAGATCAAATAACAAAGTAAAAATACACATTTTTCATGCATGTAAACCATTGTTTATTGTAGTGAAAAATCGCTAACTAGAGAGGGTATAACCCTTGGATATTTTATTCATTAAAACACTAATATTGGAGTATGCATGACCCAATCCTCATTTGTAGGTGAATTTGTTAAAAAATTAATATGCATTTGAATTAATCATTTTAAAAATAAAGTTATTAAAATAGATTTGAGTACTTGTATGAATCCCAATAGATCATTTTATTAAAAAACTAATGCAAAAAGATGAATCAACTATTGTAAAGAAAATAAGATTCGTTCTAGTAAAAAATTAGTGAAATACCTTGTGTAAATTTTGTGAAATAAAATTGTAATTAATTATGGTGTATAAAACATAAATAATGGCATGAACTTCCATTCCTTATGTTACATCTTGATTTCCTCACTAAAATTGATTTGCTTATTAAACATATATTAATGCAATTAATGTTGTCTAATTAATGTTGTATCAAACTATTTCCATTTATATTGATGTATGCATTGACATATAATGATTATTTTGTGTGACTCATTACCTATTGGTTAGTTTTACATGAGTTTAATATGTATGTGGATTATTATTATTTAATATTAATATGCTTTAGTAGTATTTTTATTAATTATCATTATTATGGGATAACTAAAATTCACATTTATGACATGGATGCAAGAGATAGTCCACTCTCTAGATAGATATGGAGGGAGAGTGTCATCATGGAGAGTATTACAGATGATTATGTTGGAGGTCGAGATATTCAACAAGGAACTCAACATACACCATGTAGTATAAATAAATGCATGATTATTTGTTAGTGAATAGTTATGTGTTTGTTTTAATTCTAGCTGTGTTTGGCTATTTCATGCTTAGTAATGTTAAATATTTTTTTATCTGTGTGTGTGTGTGTGTGTGTGTGTGTGTGTGTGTGTTTGGAAATATCCAAACACACACACACACACACACACACACACACACACACACACACACACACACACACACACACACACACACACACACACACACACACACACACACACACACACACACACACACACACACACACACACACACACACACACACACACACACACACACACACACACACAGAAACACACGCGCATACATGCATGCACGCGCGCGCGCACGCGCACACACACACACACACACACACACACACACACACACACACACACACACACACACACACACACACACACACACACACACACACACACACACACACACACACACACACACACACACACACACACACACACACACACACACACACACACACACACACACACACACACACACACACACACACACACACACACACACACACACACACACATTTTATGAATTATTCATAAAGATTAAGATGACATATTTATGTATAATTCATATGTCATCTTAATCTTTATGATTAATTCATAAAATGTGTGTGTGTGTGTGTTATTTCATTAGGAACTGAGTCACTTAGAGTTCTAAAAATATATAAATATAAGTGGACATACATAGTATATATGTATATGAGTATAATTTATTATGTAAATAGATGTTTGTATATAGTGAATAAATTTTTTAATATGAAAATTGTGATGTATTTCATTAATTGATATTATGTTTATTTAGCTATTAATTGAATGGAAAATAATTAATTGTTGTTTATAATAAATAAATGTTGTGGTTATTATATTTGTTTAATATCTTGGGATTTAGTGTGAAATTCTTGAATTGTGTTCAATTTTATTATAATACCTATGAAAAGGGATGTTCTACATAATATTATTAAATAATTAACTATTATAAATATTTTTAATATTGCCTTGTTGGAAATAGATATTAAGTTGTATTGAAACCTAGGAAATGTAATAGTAGATTTTTCATTGTTATTATATAACATGTAATTATTTCATGTTGTTTCCTTTTTATTTGAATACTATATTATTGATATATATATATATATATATATATATGAGAATTTTGTGTAAATATTGTATATGAATTATTTAGTAAATTCTAGTATTGATGACACTAGGGAAGTAATTATGTGAGAAGGTTTTCACACATTTATTTAGATTCATTAATACATGAATAAATGATATATGAATGTGTGTTTGTATTTGAATATGATTTATATATGTCATCATTAAACTATATAAAATTTTTGGCCAAAGTAATGTTTATAGTTAAACATTATAATTTCACCTGTTTGATTAATATGTATGTATGAATGATTTCATGTTAGGACAAAATTATTTATGATATGTTGCATATAATGAATATCCTAAAACACATAGGTTCTAGTTTAATTATTGATACCTACATCATATCATTTTCTCATCCATGAAGGGAGGGCCATTCCCTAATTGTAAAATTGTGTGAGGGATCTATGGTATATGGCCAATCAATTAATACAAAATTTTACTCATTATATATATATATATATATATATATAGGTGAGGTTGTGATACCCAGTAGTTCTATGGAATAATGTATGTGTGTGTGTATTGAATGTAGGGACATTCCATAGTTGTAAAATTGTGTGAGGTATATATGGTCTTGGTTGATGTGGAAAAGCATATATATATCAAATGCATGTCTGACTAAAAATATGTAAATTATGTAACACATGTAGTGCATGATAGCCCCATTTTTTTAAAAATGCAATAATCCTATATATAAATATGAAACTTTTTATTGTCAACCACTAAAATTATTTATTATACTGAGTATGATGCTATTAAATCTAGAAAATAGTGTTTTTGATTTATGAGATGAAAGCTCACTATTTTGCATAATCCCAATTTATGCCATTTTCCCTATGGTGTGGTATTGTCTGAATATACTTTATGGATAAAAATTGAGTATGCTTTGTGATAAACCAAGTAAATACTATTATTTTATATCTATATAGTGTATTTTTTCATCTTAGTCTCTAAGATGAGATTATATGTATGCCTTCTCATTTGAGTTGAGTTTTGAATCTTACACAATAACTTAGCTCAAAAGAAAAGTTATGAAAATGATGTTATATAAATATTAAATTATGGATTAATAATGATAACAATATAAATTATGGCATCATATTGATAATATGAGCAATATAGTAATGTATGATACGTGTAAGGCCAAGTATACATAATGTCATGTCTAGATAGTTTTTAGAAATTAGGCACATAATGAATAATGATAATATAATTAATAATCTTAAGTAATATAAAAATAATCATGGAATATGCATGATATAGATCATGGAATCATATAACTATGGATATGTATTATATCCATCGTGGCATCAAAAATTTGAGAAAAACATAGTGAGCCATTTCAATGATGCACACACAAAAAGCATATGTAAGTGTACACAAAACACACAAGAAGGTCAAGGGTCCACATATAATGGACATTTTAAAATTTAAATCATAACGATACAACTACATAATATATATTTGAGCCATAATTAGGGACATGTTCAGATGTCCATAGTTTATATAATTTTAATACATAGAAAACATGAAGTAAAGAAGCAACCACTATAAGCATTCATGAATAAGACTTGAGATATATAAGAAATATATAACATATTCATATTTATAAACTTGTGTATATAAAGAGATATCAATGTTAAAACAAGTGAAAAAATAATGAAAAATTCATGCAATGTACTGTAATGTAAGGGGAATAAATAGAGATAGTCATAGAGTGATAAAATCTAAGTAAAATATGCCCCTAGTGATATTGTTATGATGAAAAAATAAGGAGGCCTATGACTATTTTTAATCTGATAAATTCGAACCTATGTTAATTGAGACAAATCTACTATAATGTGACAAGACCATAGTGCATGATTATATGGAGTAGTGAGGTTTTTTTCCATGAAATGTTTATAGGCCTAAGATTGTATCGCCACATGAAAATGCATCTAAAATTAAAAACTTTTATTTTATACAAATCACTCATTTACACTTGTGAATCATATTTTATATAAAATTATAAAGAAATAAATATAACATTTACTAAACCAAAAATCAATAAATGTAAAAAAAATACACATCATGTAGAGGGATTGATTTTAGATTATTTTGATTATCTTAATATTTTTAAATATAGATAACTAAAAAATAATATACCAACCTATGAATCTCATAATATTATCGCTATCAATAGGTCTTATAAAGAACATAGGAAGGATGATGTCTCATGAATGCTAAGTATCATGGCATTATGAACTATCTCAACTTGGAATCTAAAAATTAATTTGGGTTTTTAGCATAAATGCCACTATTATGAAGGTAATTTATAGCATCATGTGTGTGTATGTTTTTTATTATTGTGAAATTTAGAACTCTTTGGAACCCATAATTTAATATTATAATTCTATATTGGAATTATTTATGAAACCTTATTAATGTCATATAATAGAAATCTAGGATGTGGTGGAGTATAATGCGTCTCTCTAGAATATGAGACAAATAATTGATTAATTAGCTCATCAAGGATAGGTCTCCTTGTAAATTTGGCAACTTTATTATAAATAATATGAATAGGTTGAACCTTTTTAAGTTTTTTAACTAATACCTATGGTGAGGAACTATAACCTTTGGTTTAAGGGGGTAATCATATGAAATACCATTAAATTGATAACCTCATTAGAAAAAAATTATTTTAAAAATATGTTTACTATAAAAGTAACTAGAAAAAGCTACTAAATCTGAGGATGTCCCAATAAAATAACAAAGACTCATGAACTATGTAATATTATAAACTTGGTGGCTACATGTGCTAGACCAACTTGTAGTGGCAATGTGATCTCACCAATAGAAATCTAAAAAAGTGTATTGAATCCCTTAATTACTATTTATGTAGAAATTATATCCTTATCTCTATATCCAAAATGTAAAAAAAGTGTGATAATGAATATATTAACATTTAGACCATTATCAACCATAACACTCTGTATAGGTTGATGATGAATGTAAGATAAAATGAAAAAAGAGTGGAAATAAAAATCACCATCTACTATATCATGTTTATTGAATGTAATAAGTGGTCTAGATGGTCTCTAAACATGATATGTACCAATAACTCATTCTAAATGATGTTGCACCACTTTTTGAGGATGATAATAATTTTATTATTGATGTGCATTAATGTGTAGTACACTTATAATTGATCTATTATTTCTTGAGTTATAGTTTTATGGAAAATATTAATAAATATTTTCATTTTTCTACTCTCACCTTGGTTGTGCCTTTGTAATTTCAATAAACATACTCACAAAAATGATGTTTTCATATATTAAATAATATATCTTAGGTCTCAATTTAACCCATCTATTGGTAGTATGCCCTGATGCTTTATGAAAATCACAAAAAACATGTTAATTAAATCCTTTTGGAAGAGGCATACTCACATCAAAATATTTAATTATAGGGAGTGATATGAGGTGGCATTCTAATAGTAATACAACCTAGTGATAGGTATTCCTCAAATTCCCCACTTACTCCATGAAAAAAATTCAAATAAGTATGTGTGTATTAATTTCCACTCATGATATAAAATATAAAAGTATATAAATAATTGAATTATTTGAAATTTAAAAATTAAGGAATACATACATGAGGGTATGAGAACAAATTTATCACCTTTTTAACTCATTTTGAAAAATATATCGGTGGATTAGTCCTAGGGGATATGAAACCAATTAAATCATGAGTTGAAGAGCGTTAATGTCTCATCCATCATTTAATAATGATAATTATTAGAATTTGAGCACCATGGAAATGTTAACTACACTTTTTTAAATATAATCATAATTATTTTATAGAATATAAAAATTAGGATCATATGTAAATTTAGAAATCAAAAAAATGTTCATAAGTCAAAATAAAACCCAAAATAAATTTGGTGTGTCAAAATGGAACTCCATATCAACCACAAAAAATAGAGTTTAAATCTAGAGTGCTTACATAGTATAATATATCCATAATATATAATATTAAAAACGTAAAATAGTTCATGCCCCCAATAACATCCATATGTTTTATTGTTTTTTATAATAATGGAATTTTATTACTATTTAATAAATAGGTCTGAGTAGGGAAAATTAGTGAATAATATTCCTAATTATGGTTACTAATTTGTGATATTTAGTTACAATTTGAACTTTCTAAAAATAGTAAGAGAGTAAGGAGAAATTTAACTAAGCTTATTATATGTTTTTTGGTCTAAGACAAGGTTTTAAAATTCAAGTACAGGACTAGTATAGTGTCAAAAATAGGTTCTTAAACTTCATTTTCTAATCAGATAGGAGAACCAAAAATGGGACACCCTGTTATTTAGTGATGTAGTCCTTTTCCAATGTTGTTGTCTAGGTAATCTATATTTTCTGGGTTCTACTTGGTAGGTCTATGTTACTTTATCAGTGGAACATCAAAGCTTAGATGTTTGTGGAGCTCACTATGAATCTATTTTAATCTTCAAAATCCTTAGGAATACATTGTGTTTAAAATTAAAAAGAAATTTGGGAAAGAGATAAAAGGGTTTAGTGTGTAAAGGATACATTGGATGCACTTCACACCCCATGTGTGGGCATGTTACCTACATACCAATACTTTGAGGATAGATCAAGCTAATTTAGTTCTCCCATTGAAGTTCTTGGTGCAATTGTGTATGAAAATGCAACTATATGTGAACTAGGTGTAATTTCGATGGCTAGGGACTAGTGTAATGGTTTGAATAGGCTTCAAATAATATTGGAAGGTTATATGTAGATAATAGGGGAAAATGCTTATGCACTTTCTTGTATTCTTTCTTCATTCTTGTAAATGAGTGTTAACCCTTCTAAATGGACTTTGAATGGCCTTTTATATGGGATTTAATGATCATGGATTATATGAATTCACATTAGGCCAACATGAATTAGGATAAGGATCTAAGAGAAAGTGTCCATTTGAACCAAATTTTCACTTGGAAAAACATGCTATAAATAGGACACCTTGGGTTTTAGCACTCATATCTAAGTTGTGTGCTATTGTCAAAAAGGAATGAGACCTAGGGGGTTGGACCTAGGATTGAAAGAGCTACTTGGGTCTATAAAAGGTTGAGTCTGAAAGGATGTGGATGAACTATAATTGGTTAAACAAAATCCTATAAGGCTTGTGTAAGTAGGTAGGAAGACCTATAGATTGGGTGTCATTAGCCACAATAAAGTAACAAAATTTTGAATTTTGCATGACTACATCTCTCCCCATTTATTCTAGTGATATAGCAAAGCAAAATACTAAGATAAAATTAAAAAATTGAAAGAATACCTAAAATTACCTACAAAAATGAAGCCCATGAAGCTTGTGTGATACTGAGCAATGTTGGATAGTGCATAAACATCACAATGTGAAAGTGTGAATCTACAAAATAGACAATGAGAAGATCAATTCTTATTATATGTGATATAAAATAAGAACATAAAAAATCTAAGTAAAATAAAAAGGAATAGAAAGGAATGAATACACCTTATCAAGTACATGAACCAATATAAAACATGTTATGATCTTGAGTAAGGCTGATTAATGTTGGATTATGTTGGATGATGTTGTACCAAAAGATTTATCATGAACAAAGTTGAGTGCTCAATTCCCCAAAAAGTGGCTCAAGAATACAAATGTTGGCCCTTTGGCTCCATCATAGCCTATTGAGTGAAGCTATATGATCATGCATGTGATAATCAATGTCTAGAATGTGTGTCAAATCCCTCTGAATAGGTGTCTCAAGAATACAAAGGCTAGCTAGACCTTTGACTCCATCATTGCCCCATGAAGTGAAGCTATGCAGTAATACTAGTATAAAATAGATGTCATATGAGATGTCTCATAGAGCCCATGGATGCTTTGAAAGTTTGATAATGTGGTGTAGATAGCCAAATGTATGCTAAAAGGCCACTCTTGGCCATTTTGAAAGATGGGGTTTTACCTTGTATGAAAGCCACTCCAAAATTGATGTAATATGCTTATGTGATTACCAAATCAAGAACTTAGGTACTTGGAAAGTTAAAATTGTATGAAAATTCAACTTGAGAAATGATGTCAACCACCTACAAATGGAGTAAGGCACTCAACTACCAAGAATTCATGGGTAATGAAATAAACTAAGATATAAAGAAGTTCAATATACCATGCACATTGCTCCCAATCACTAATGTATAGAACATGGATTATGATATGGAAGTTATGTCAACTTCCTAATCTAAAATTGGAAATGAGATTCATCATGCCATGAATGATACACCCTATATCTATATTTTTTGAGAAAATTATACCAAAACTAATGATTTTGACTGATTTAAATGTACAAAAACTATAGTTGAGTTGCAATTTTTGCTTATTACTAAAAAACATTAGTATTTTTTTTTCTTGGACAAGAGTGCCAAAATGAGGACACCCCTATGTTTGGCACTATTATCTATTTCCAAATCTATTATCTTATGCTAAAACTAGTTGTTGATCTAGAATAATCATTATTTTTCTATTCTATTCTGATTAGTTTGACCTCTAGATTCTAAACTAGGTGATTTGAATGCTACTATTTTGACTTTTAGGAGATTTGATCTTTGTGAAAAAACCCCTATTTGTTAGCCCCTCTTCTAAGGGTAGGAATGATGAACCTATAATGACTATCCTGAAAATAAAGTAGTCCTACAAGTGTGTTAAGATACACACACACACAGATATATATATATATATATATATATATATATATATATATATATATATATATATATATATATATATATATATATATATATATATATATCAATGATATTTGATAATATATCTTGAGATATAGTAATGTTTTTATTAAGAGATTGTTAAATCAACAAGGGTATTCCTAGATAGATATAACAATGTAAAAGCATGTGCAATGTACTGAACTAGATTTAGAAATATTAGATGTTAATTGATAGTTTTTAGTTGTCAAAGAGGGATGGAGCATGATGTCCATCATGGAATTGAAACAATTGAAAAATCAATCAAGTAAACAAGCACAAAGAGCAAGAAGAAAGAATCATACAAGGTTAGCCAAGGGGCCACACAAACAAGGGACATCGGTACATGTCACTCAAACTAGAAAGCAAACATACAAGGCATGTTTGAATACCACATACACATAAAATTTGAAATAAACACTTATTGGCATGAGGTCCATAGAAACAAGTAAGGTAAATTGGCAAATTTCCAAAGGTACACACACATGAATAGAATCAAAGGACACTCACAGATGTCCTAAGGCATATATAAGAAACAAAACTAGAACTATAAATGCAATCTCATCTAGCTACATATATCAAGAAATGAAAAAATGTGAAAAATGGAAAGGTACAATCACATCTAGCTAATCAAATCAAGAGTGAAAGTATGCAAGACATGTTTAGTATAAGACTAGGTACATGCTAAGAGATACACAAGTGTTAGATACTAGTGAAATATTGATATAGTAATCTATGTAATCTAGTAATTAATGTACATTAGTATGATAATATCATAGTGTGTAGTGTATAGTTGACATAACCTAGATGGTTTTTTCATGTAGAAGATACCCCCAGTGGGTATGTATATCGATGTGTGTCTCAAATGTAGAAGTAGGACGGCCCCCCTCAATGGGTATAGTGAAGCAAGAAAGTAGTTAGATGTCACAAAAAAAACTCAAAGAAGATCAAGTGAAGCATGGTAATGTAGATAATTGACAAACCATAGAATGAAATAGCAAATTTAAGTCTTAGCATGATAATAGTAATGTAAAGCATGGATGATGCATACAATCAAAATGTTTTTAGTATTTTTGAATTTTGTATTGATTTTGTATTTTTTTTGGAAATATTTTAACTATGTATAATCAAGAAGGAGATATTATGTAAAATTGGGTTAGGATATGATGATACTAATTGATGAGTCTCATGGGATACTCCCTATCATGGTTTCCTTTATCAAGAAGTGGAATCATGCATGAATGTGAAGCATAATGAAAATGTTGAGGCTATGGCTCTAAAATCTATATATGTTATAGATGCTCTAAAATATTTGAAGTAAGAAATTACTATGGGTTACTACTATAATTTTTAGAAGTGGATGTAACTATGGGTCTCTTAGGGATGCATCTAGAAGTAGTAGATGCTCTCTAAACATGTGATTTACATGTAGACCCATGAGATATAAATGAAACTACTCTGGATGTGAAAACTATAGTTGGAAGTTGTCTAAAATTTCAAATTAGTGGTGGTGTATGAACCCTTTATACTAGTGATGGATGTGTCAATTGTGTTTGAATCTGTACTAGAGGAAGGTGGGGAAATTGATACTAATATAGAAGATTGAACTAGTGACTACAAAGTAGATGGATCTAAAGTGGATCGTGTTAGCTCATATATAACTCCACAAACTATAATAACCTAATTAACATGAATGAATTTCATGCATTTTTGAATTGTATATGCTACTACTTAATTTTTTTGAATCCATGGGTGACCAAGTAACATATCAAAAACTCTTACACTAGGAACTATAGTGAAATGTGTGGTCACATGTGTTTGACTAGTCTATAAATGAAGTACAATCTCACCCAATGAACTTTGTACATGCCAATTGAATCCAATGATAATTATATTTATCAGAGTGATATCCTTCTCTAAATAACCTAAATGTTATAATAATGTAATGGCACATATGTTAGCACTAGAATAATTATCAATAAGGATAGTATGAATGGGATGATTATGAATGTACTCAGATAAAGAGTGCATGATAATCTAAATTATCCTCTAAAATCTTCTGATTTGAGAAGGATATTGAAGGTCTATCTAGAACTCTAGACTCATACACACCGATCATACTGCTCAAAGGATGTGACTCAATTGAAGGTACCTACTATATAACTGGTGGTGAATGTGCATGATATGCATGGTGAACCCCTTATATGTTACCTATATCCTATTTTTAATGTTATAGAAATGGATCTAAGAAGATTTTCAAATATATATCTTGTGTTTGAGATCAAGTAGGTTGTCATTTATCAAGTCTTATATCTTATGTTTCAAACTGATGCATCTATTTGTAGTGTGGCTTGGTGCCCTATGGTAATCACATAATGTCTACTGGTCATATCCCTTGGGAAGAGTTTTGGTTGGATCAACTTCCTAAATAGGAGGGAGAGATATGATATTACAATCCAAAAGCTACTATAAAAGCCTAGCTAGAGGAACTGGAAGATGTGAGAAAATATGCTGAGGGGGTGCTAATAAAACTATATATTGAGGAGGTTTTGAAGCTATATTTACCATAGGTTAATTATTCCCTTTTATATCATTGAACTTGATCATGTATGGGACTTTATTTTTAATCTTATTAGTTGTGTCTATAATTCTTGTATACTTGATTTTACCCATTAAAATAAGTTTTACTTCCCTTTCCTTTAGTGTATGACATAATTTAATGAATGAAGAGAATCACTTGAACATAATTCTATATGAAGAGGTCATGTAACTCTTGATCTATTATGGACTAGGAATCTTAGCCAAGATGGTCTTATACCAAAGAACATAGTCCATGAAATGCTCATTTGGTTCTTGTTTCTATTGATAAATTTGAGTAGAAGAAACCTTATCACCAATGTTAATGATGAAGTGTGCTAAGAACATGTCAACTAAGGGATTTAATGCATGAACCAACTGATTTGGTAGAAGATAGAACCATTGTAAGTCATAATCCTTTAGGATCCATAGAAATATCTTGTTAAGTAGACAATCATTGGGTACATAGTCCAATCATGCTATGTGAAATGCTCTCAAATTTGTCTCTAGATCAAACAAAACCTTATGGTAAGGGTGTATAAACAATATGACATGCCAATGTTATATGCAGAAGAGAAAAATAATCTAAAGCCTACATAGTTATAGTGGTACCTTTCTCAAGATGTATCACTTTGGATTGAAGAGATATTATCTCTTGCACAAGGGATGCCACATCAAGAGAAAGGGATGTACTAGTTGTAACTAGTGGCATAGAGGTAGGTTGGGATGCTATAAGGAGTTGTTGAGACATAATTGCCCTTCTAGTGTCATTTTAAACTAGTTTCTATATGGTTTGAGAATATTGACAATTGTTTAATTTTTATTGTTCCTCTTGTATAATTCTAAGCATTCCATCTTGCATATCTAGATGTTTTATTAAGAGTGCTTGAAGTTCTCTTTTATCAGTTTCATCAAAAGTGGTATATTAGGCCAATGTGAAAGTAGAAAAACAATTTATAATGTGTTTTAATGTTTTGCAATAAGTTTTAGTAGGAAATGTGTTGGAAAAGGAAAACATTTAATATAATAAATGAAAAGTCCTAAAAATAGCTAATTGGAATTTACACAAAAGGATATAGAGCTCCCAAACATGTAAGGTGATACCTCAAGAAGAAAACAGGTGCTAGTATATGCAACTAAAGATTTTTTTACAATATTTATGTAAAAATAATATGAATTTTTTAATTTAAAATTAATTTTCTAAGTTTGATATGCAACTAAAAAATTTAGAAAATGATTGGAAAAGTACTAGAAAATAATTGGGAGATAATTGATGCAATTAGGGTTTTATGAATGAATTTTAAAAATTAGTATGATAATTTTAAAATTTTGATACAAATTTATATAATTTTTTTTATAAAATTTCTTTAAAAATTTAATAAAAATTATAAAATATTTCTAAAATTAACAATATATTTTTCCTAGTGTTTGGAATGTGTTTGTATGCAAAAATGACCTAATATGTGCAGACTAGGGTTTTCTTAATATATTGAGAAATTTGCAATTAATTTGTAGATTTTTTATTTTTAAACATGGAAAATATCAATAAATTATGGAAAAAAATTATAAATAATTTACCCTAATATTTCTAGGATTTTTTTGCAAAATTCAAAGTAAGTCGAGTTCACCAAATGTTTTATTATTTTTTCAGAATAATGGATTTTTATTCCTATTTAATAAATAAGTCTGAGTAGGGAAAATTAGTGAATAATATTCCCAAGTGTGTCTACCAATTTTTTAAATTTAATAGCAATTTGACCTTTCTAAAAATAGTATTAGAGTAAGGAGAAATTTAAATTAGCTTATTCTATGTTATCTAGTCTAAGACAAGGTCTGAGAATTCAAGTACAAAACTAGTACAATTTTATAAATAAGTTCTTGAACTTCATTTTTTATTAGATAGGAGAAACAAAAGTGGGACACCATAATATTTGGAACTATAGTTATTTTATGGTGTTGTTGTCTAGGTGATCTGAGTTTTATGGTTCTACTTGACAAGTCTGTGTTACTCTATCATTAAAATATCAAAGCCTAGAAATCTATGAAGGTCATTATGCATCTATTTTAATCTTCAAAATCCCTAGGAGCTATTTGTGTTTGAACTTCAAAGGAAATTTTGGAAAGAAATAAAAGGTGTTAATGTGTGAACAATACGTTGGATGCACTTCACACCCCATGTGTGGGCATGTTTCCTACATAGAAATACTTTGAGGAGGGATCAAGTTAATGTAGTTCTCCCATTGAACTGCTTGGTGCAATTGTATATGAAAATTCAACTAGATGCAAAACTAAGTGTACTTTATATGGCTAGGGACTAGTGTAAGGGTTTGAATAGGATTGGAATAATATTAGAAGGTTATATGTAGAGAATAAGGAAAAATTATTCAGTGTACTTGCTTGTATTCTTGATT